>CAIGRB010151440.1:0-41631 GCA_903798255.1 Fraxinus quadrangulata
TCTTCGTCACATGATCCTATCCAAACCCAGAGTTATGGCACATAAGCTTAGAATTCTTGTTGTACTGTTTTTTAACCATTTCACACGACTTTTATATTATGCATAAGTCTTTTCAATCCCCAAGCTTTTGATTTAGAAGGGGGAGTATATGTTTTTCTATAGTTATCTTGCTCAACACGCTATTACTATCACGCCGCCAAGAGTGGAAGCATCAACCATGAGTTTTAACAACTCATTGTTCTCTTCCAACATCCATTTCTCATATTTTTCGATACCTTTTCCTTGAACCTTGTCAGTTCCTTGTGTTAAATCTTCCATTAATACTACTATCATAGATGAAAACAAAATGAAAACAATGTATAAAAATGAAAACAAAATATGAATGACAAAGATGGATTAAAATGTAAACAACTAAAATTAACATAGAAATGACAATGAAAAATAGAGTTATTCTTATATAGTTTCTACTTTTGGATTTATTAGCTATATGTTTCTAGTTCTAGTAGAACACTAGAAGAGAAATTCAAACTCGGTTTACCAATTCCAACCAATAATAATGAAGCTTCTTTCTTTCTTCCTCCTCAAATACCTCAAATGCTTGTACACGGAGTGCATCAATGTTACCTAAAACATTATTCAGAGACCTAGGCTTGATGCTATTACTAGAATGCTTCATACTACTCTTGACACATTGATGCTGTTCTTTGCTGATCCTGAATAAAAACATGGCTGGAGTCATCATTATCATCTTTAGAAAGTTCTCTATCTTTAGGTGTTTGCTCATTAAATACATAACTGGTCTTCTTTTCCTCGTTAAGATCTGTAGTGACATTCTCCGTAACACGTAACAACAATCATGCATAATCACGTTTACACATGTTTCAATTCAATTATTTTTACACTTGACAGAAATCATATACCGTGTAAACAAAAACTCAGGACAAAGATAAATTTTACTTGATTAAAGAGAATGAGAAAACCCTAAAATGTGAAAGAGAAGAAAATTGCCAGCTCTTGACAAATCTCACAGTAGAATGAGAGATTTGTTTTGAGATTTTCTATTCAGATTTCCTACTACAAAGCCCCCAAAAGTCTAGCAAATTATAAAGTCCCTAAAAGTCATTATTAATTGAATATCTCGTAACTTATAGAGACTTTTAAAAAGTTTCAATTGGATACCCCGAGACTCTAAAAGTCTCTATTGAATACATAAACTTTTAGAAAATCTTTAAAAATCTTAATTGAATACACCTAAACTTTTAATTCTCCAAAAGTTTTTAAAAATCTCAATTGAATACACCCCTTAAAATGAATTGATTGTTTAAATCGCAATGAATCCAACCCGAGTTTTAATGATTAAAAATTAATCGAATAGAATCAAGTTTTTATTCAAACCAACCTGAACGGACTCGACTCGATTTGATTGAGTGGATTTGGTCTGTTTTTCTAATAGTTACAAAATTGAAAAGAAAGGGCAGAAGAGATCCGATTCTATATCCTCCCCGTAACGGATATGCTATAGTAACTACGTCGTTTCATTCTGAAATCATGAGCCCATTTAATAGAGATTAAAAGTGAATTAAAATTAAAAATATAGTTATTATTGAATTTCACTCGTCTAATAAAAATTAATAATAACGATTAATTTTTTAATTTTAATTCGATTTTAATGTAGGATCCATAATTTTCCAGTGGTCCCCCTGTGGCTGTCGCTTTAGATTTGACCTCGAGTACTTCCAGTGAAGTAAAAATCAAGAAATAGCGGAATTCGAACTTGGAAGGCTCGCAGCAGAAACGGCCGGAAAAATTCACCATTTGTTGAATTTATTCAGAAAAAATTGGTTTTCCCTCATTTAAATCTGATGATTTCTCTCTTGATTTGTTTCCGTCTATTGATTGATAAAATATCCTGATCATATATTCTGTCGATTGAAACATTTTTTTTCATAATGCATTTTGTTCTTTTATTTGAAATGTGTCCCCTGGTTATTGGATCGAGGGTTCGAAATTTGGGTACTGGGTTTTTATATTTTATCTGGAACTGTGCTGAAACTGTGTTTATGTGAAAGAAGTTTGATGATATGTTATTTTCTTGTAGAGTTGAGATTTGAAGTTTATGTAAAAGCTTTATGGCGCGGATCAAGCCTCAAGCTCTTTTGCAACAAAGTAAAAAGAAGAAGGGACCGAGTAGGATCGGTATCACTACCATTCTAATTTACGCCCTAATTGTTGTTGTCATGGCGTTTTTCCTTTACTCTTCCTACAGACACTGGTCTAGGAGGTTTGTGAATTTCTTCCGTTGTTCACCTGCTGTTACGTACACGTGATTTTACAGTATACTGGCATTGCATTTGAACGGATTATTCTGGGTGCCGTCTTTTGTTAACAAAATTTGAAATTGATTTAATTGTGGTTAGAGTATTTAGAAAATGGTTTATATGGATAAATAGATAATCTAAGACGTATTTCATGAGCATCAGAGTAAAAACGAGAGATGGTTTGAATTTCTTAACCCTACATGGGATTAGTCTGGTTAATTTTAGAAACTAAACTGAAGATTGTCTTTTACACTTAACCAGTACAAATGTTTCAGTAAAAAAATTCTTTCTGAATGTAAAGGACCTGAGAAATGTGCATGGAGTAATAATTCTAAATACATCCCAGCTGTTACATCAATATTTAGGAATTCTGATGCAATTGTATGTACACTTGCTTAGTTGCGCAGAAATAGTAAGTGCTGAAATAATCATTGCATTGGCTCATAACGCATGGATACTTATTCCTGTGTAGGTCACAGTTTCATATGGAGAATGCATCACTAGGTGTAGAGGTACGAATTGTCCCGTAACAGTTTCTATAGCAATTTTTTTTTCCCTACTATATCACTTAATACACATTATTGTGCTGGTCCCCTGGTTGTATATAGAAGAGCATTGTTATACAACTGATAACAAAATTCTCAGATTTCTACTTTACATTCTCTTATTGTTTGTTCACCCAACAATCCTGGATGTGTTCCCTTTAAATATGTTATTTCCCACATGCAGGCAATGCGCTTTCTATGTATAACATCCTTATGAGTTTTATCTTTTTTCAACTCTACTGCAGCACGATAATCTGTTTGGTGATTTAAAGACAGTTTCCATCCCCAATTATGCTGTAAGTTACCTGATATGCAGGTTGTCCTCTGATTGTCTAAACTTAGCACTTGATATAATTATGGAGTCACTATTTTGTTTATATGAACCTTGTATTTTACCAATGTTGTATACTTTAATTACGTAAAGTCATTCTCTTCTAGTAGTAGCTTTGTCAGGTTGTAGTTTTTGGTTAGTGATAATATCACGTTGAATTGTAAATCATTAAATCAAATAATATTATAGTTATTCGATCATTATTCGTTTGCCCAAAAGTCGGTCAGTTCTATTTTTTTCTGGTTGTTTTGGAAATATTTATTCTCAGGTTTCTTTATTGTCATTATGGTTCTTTCCTTTTTCTTTTCAGGGTAATTTTAACATATTTATGTGTTATCAGGTGATAAATACCTCAAAAGGATCAATTCTTGTTGAACTATACAATGACGGTTCTCCTGAAGTTGTTGCAGAATTTATTGACTCAAGGTACATATTAGGACAGCTTTATCCATCTTTTGCTCTGCTCATTTTGTTAAACTTCTTTATTGCATAACTATTTTATTCTTCCCACTTTACTTTGTCCTATTTCTGTTGATGAATTTTTTGCACTCTTTTAGTTTATTCATGCTAATCAATGAAAAAGTCAAAAACCTGGCATTCTTCTTATAATGTTTATACCTCAGAATATCTTTTTATAATTAGGGTGGTTATATTACCACTAAAATAAGTGTTTGGCACACCAAAAAAAATTTATTTACTAAAATAACCGCTAGTAAAATGACATAAATATTCTATCTATTATTCACTTATATATTTATTCACCACGAAAGATATATAATTCATATGTAAACATACAAATGCGAAGAGTTATACAGCAAATCCAAATATTATTCACTGATATGTAATTCTCTGGAATGATTCCATATTCCACCGTTTTCAAAATGTATTTCAAGATCCCGTCTTGAGCCAAAGTTCAAATCAGGAGTTATCCCCATCTTAGCATCTTGTAGTTTATTTTAACTTTGTATTTTGTTTTTTCTTAAGGTCTGAAATCCTGGGCAGTTATTATCAATTGTTCATTCATTCTTGAAAGAAGAATTGAGTGTGCAATATAAGGAGAGTAAAATATGGCAGTAGCCATTCAGAAGATTTCAGTCAGAGTCCATTGGAAGAAGAAAAAGTGATCTGCACTGCAAATTAGAGTCCATTTCCTAGAAAAATCTACTGAAACTTGAATGGGGGGTAATCATGAAGGTTTAAAGAAATTATAAGCCATGGCGCATTAGCACTTGGCTGTGTTAAGAAATAAGTAAGGTTTTGTGCAATCTAATGTATAATTGAGCAGGTGGGTGAGGGAGTTGGTGGGGAAGAATAAAAGAGGGGAAAGATGAGTAAAATGAGTAATTTTGGGTGGGGAGTATACCACAATATTATTTTTTTTTTCTTTTTTCTTTTTATTGAGTTAGGACTATAATTGTAATTTTGCTGTGGTGTATGTCTTGAAAACATGTTTTAATTGTGGGGTGATTATAACGTGGTGTGGCAAGTAAAATTTGTGGTGGTAATATGATTACCCTTATAATTATCATGCATTTAATTCAATGACCAGCAGTCTCTGGTGTTATGGCTTACTCTTTCGGTTGTTAATAGAATTTTCTAATATGCTGTGTTGTATTGTTAGCTACTCAATGAGCTCATTAGGATTTTGTTATGAATCAAAGTGCATCGTCCATTAGACTTTAGGAAGGTGATCAATATTGTCCTGTGATTATTGCAACAAATTTCTAGATTATTAACCAAGGTGACAGTTGATGTTGTCAACTAGTGCTTACTAATTCAAATTCACCTGTTTATGCAATGAGGCGATGTGCTATGACCGACTCCCCTGACCATTCCCATAAAAGGAGGGAATAAAGAAAATTCTTTGGTGTTGAAATCTTTTTCACTTTTTTTCTTCTCTATTTTTCTCTAGATCACCTTCCTCCCATGTGTCCTCACTGTACTAAGCTGTTTCCCATTCTATCAATTTTTATTTTTATTTTTTGCTTAGTTTTGCTCTCTGTGATATTTTTTGCTTGTCACTTGCACTTGGAATGTCCTGGGAGGGCTCACAGAATTCTAACTTGTATGAGTTATATTGACCAAAATGAATTTGCAGTAAGAGGGGACGCTTTAAAGGAAGGCTCTTTAACCGTGTAATAAAGAACTTTGTCATCCAAGCAGGTGATGTTGATAGACCTGGTACCACTGAAGATTGGACCTCAATGGAAAAACATAATAATCAACTCGACACAAGGTATGATCTACCTCAAATCTCTGTAAGTTCTTTTTGAACTCGTTTAGTCTTTAACGTGCCCTCGCTACTGAAATATACTGGATTAATAATGCTTGCTCAGCTTGAAGCATGAAGCTTTTATGCTTGGTACTTCTAAGGCAAAACAGGATGTCAGCGGATTCCATCTTTTCATTACAAAGGCGCCAATTGCAGATCTAAATGAGAAAATTAGTGTGTTTGGACGAGTCGTCAAGGGAGAAGAAGTTGTACAGGTTAAACATCTTTGTTTATTTTCAATATTATAACGCACACTGCTTGTGCTTTTCTTCATTGCGAGAACTGGAATAGGCCTCCTAGCCTGTAAAATCACTAGTTGTCCGTTTCTTGTCCTAGAATACTCTTAAGATGGAAATTAATTCCCCTCACATACTTTCTTATGTCCATGTCATTGCTTCTCTCGTGTTTCAAATCATTTTATACTTCTGAAGTTGATAGTAAACCTTGATGATCAATGTTTAGAGGAAGCTGCCAAATAACTGGTGTTTGATTTATGCGACTATCTAGATTACAGCATCCTACCTTATAGGTCCTTGTATGCTTGCACTATAGTTTCTGGGGAAATGTCAGAACTCATAACTACACAACTTATGCCAACTTAAAGCTGGTGATAGTTTAACTAATAACTCTTGAATTTCCTTGATGGAGCATATTTCATCTGTTCAGGAAGAGGGTAATTAATAAATATCTGTGGCCTGAACTTTTAGTAGTGGTCATTTCATTAGCTTTTCTAATTTAGTTTTTCTTTTAGTACATATTATTTGTTAACTTAGATCACATTGAGTTGACGACTAGAATTTGCTTCTTTTCTACTCCAATTTCCGTTCTTTGTTTCTTTGCTTTTATTTCAGATGGTTGTTGCATGTGAAATTCGAATGATTATATGCTGAATGCTGCATTATGACATGATATTCAGGAAATTGAAGAAGTGGACACAGATGAGCATTATCAGCCTAAAACACCTATAGAAATTATCGAAGTGACTCTGAAACAAAAGATTTAATGGATCTCAGTCGGGTTTTGTGACCACTTTTCACTTTATATGACAAGGCCATCAACGCCATCAAAGAAAGCCTCTTACATAGTAAAGTTGTTCTTTATCACCTGCGCGTTCTTATTAAGTGCAGGTTAAGTCCTTGCTGGTTGCACAAGGATTTCATTGATCCTGCTTGTATTTTTCTCTCTTTGTTACTATTCTTTGGTTCTGTCAATCGATACCATTGTTCTTTTTTGCATTTCTTCTTACAAGGTGACTAGTTTCTTCGGATTTGAGCAAAAGGTTTGAGAATGAAGCCTTATAAAAAATTAAATTATCTATTTTTCATTTAGACGAACGTTCAAGTACTCTTAAATGCTTGGATTATCAATATTTAATTCTCGAATTTGGGTCTCCATGTATGGATTTTCCCGGAACATATATTACGATGTTTATTAAGGAATTTCACTCCCTGCTCGAATCCAATTCCATTGGCCTGGGATTGTAATTTAAACATATTGCTCCTTGTGCACGTGTAATATAGTTCATTTATTTTAAAACAGATCACACGAGCCAGCAAATGATATACACTTGCAAAGATTCAGTACAATGTGATAGTTGACATTTTTGTTGAACTTTTACTAGCAGTTATTTTTTCAAATATAAATGGCTCTTTTGAATTTGAAAAAAAAAAAAAGTTACATCATCCATCTTAATTCATTGTACTATCCATAATGTTTTATATTAAGAATTTGTTTGGTCTCATTATTTTCAAAATATATTATTTTCTCTCATTTTCAATCACTCATTCTTTAATAAAATAATATTACAAACAAACTTTAAAATTTTCATTATTTTTTAACAACACATTCTTTATTAAAATATTATTTCAAAATACATTTTGGACAGAAAATGGGGGTCAAACAGGCACTAAATCATTTATATGGCCTAATATGTAGCCGAAAGGTTTTAGTGGTCCTTATTGGAAAATTTGCGTAAACAAATTTGCTAAAGCTAAGTTCTTATTTGGTGGGGATTAAAATTGAATTTTTAGTATATTTTGATATAAATTAATGAAGTGTGTGATTAAAATTTTGTGAATTCCATAAAATATGTGGTTAAAATTAATTATTGATTTTGATTTAAATTAAAATCTAGATTTTAATTCATACCATAATGGACTAAGTGTATGTCCGGTAAAATATTTTGTAGATTAGAAAGTGTGGGTCATATACTCATATAAAATGTAGAGTTCTTGTTCTTTTTATTGTTTGAACAAAGTGCAGAATATTGTAAGTGCGCTAGCGCCTAAGTATTTTCAATACTCGGGGATTTCTATGGTGAGAAATTTTATATGTTTGTAATAATATTTTCATCTTTGATAATCCGTGATCTTTCTCTCGACTTTGAAAATTTTCACATAAATCTTAATCTTTGTATTGCTTTTTCTCCATTATTTCATACTTTTTTTTTACTTTTAAATACTTATCTAAATAAGGATCACGTTGGTCAAATAGAGAAATTGATCTCAATTTTCAATCATTTTATTCAAAGCACGTCAAAACAAGCCATGAAATTACAAGAGTTGGAAAAGTGTGATTGGAAGAGCAGTTCTGTTAGAAAAACAGTGTCAACGACAGGGTTTTTGACACACATACACTTAGCAAATTTCTATTGACGGTTAAAAAAAATTAAACAAAAAATTGTCAATTAAAAACTGTTGAGTCCCTAGGAAAAAGCCATGTCATTGAGCCCATTTCTTCAACTTTTTCCTTGGAAGAGACATGCGCAAGTCAAGAGAAGCATGTCACAAGCTTTTCAAAATGTTAGACTTGTGAGAATCACCAGCTCTCTCATGTATCAATTTGATAAAAAAACCTATGTTGAAAACTAGCTTTATATATATTTGAAAATGTACAAGACTTGTCAAAATAAGTAAAAATGTTCAACTTACTATGACCCAAATAGGTTGGAAACCTTTAAAGTTGATCTCCTGCCCCTAGGACTGTAGATATCTTTATTTGAAATCTTCACTTTTTTTCATACATTGTGAAAGTGATTATTTTAAAATCGATTTTCTACCACAATCATTTCCAATCACACATTAAAAAAAAAAAAAAAAAATCATGTTTCCCAAATTTTTTTCTTACTTATTAATCATGCATTCTCAAAAAATAAAAAAATCATTTTTCCTGAGAAATTATTCTCACACAAACATGTAAATTGACGACGAAAACGTTCTCCGAGACGCTTTCCTTTCTGCTTTACTATGGTTTACCCATAATCATCAACGTCAAGGAAAGACATGATTATTTACAAGAGTTTTATTATTATTATTATTTGTAACCATGTCAAGCAAGATATGATTAGGGATGACAACATCATAGGACAAGGCTGAGCCTGGGGTTGGGGCGCCTTCCACATCATCCCATCAAGGATATTTGGGAGGCGGGATTAAAATATTTCAAATTATTGACTTGTTTGCCCTTTTTTTTAATATGAATTAAATTTAAACACGTAAAAAATAAGAGTTTGGAATGCGAACAATAATCCCCTTTGCACCTCGATTTCTCTGCATGAAGATACCACATAGGACAAGGCGGGTGTGAGACATTTTGTTATCCCTAGGGATGATAAAACTACTACCTGTCCTAATCTGAAATAAAG
This sequence comes from Fraxinus quadrangulata, assembly GCA_903798255.1. Taxonomy (NCBI): domain Eukaryota; kingdom Viridiplantae; phylum Streptophyta; class Magnoliopsida; order Lamiales; family Oleaceae; genus Fraxinus; species Fraxinus quadrangulata. The sequence continues at coordinate 9,110 of CAIGRB010151440.1, forward strand.
TCCAAAAGATTGTGGCAATAATTGAACTTCCAAAAAGATAGGGGCCATTATGAAATATATTTAACTTAGAAGCGCGTGATCCCCCAATGGCTCATGCGGGTGCATGGGGACAAGAAGATGCTAAAATGAGCCGTAAATGCTCACATCGTAACCTACGCACATAGTTGCAGCACAAGAGAGAAAAGAAGCGGGGGAAATAAGAGAGAGAAAGGACGAAGATGTATAGAAAGAGAAAGAAAGGCGGGTGGAGGGCTGAGTCAAGTCGCCAGGACTCGACCGAGTCGAAATATCCCCCACACAAACAAAAAATTATCACACACAAACAGGCGTGAAAAAAATGGTGAAGAAATTGAGTCGCCTTTGCCTTTACCACAACTATACCTCTAACCCTAATATCCAAATCCAAATAACCCTCTTCGTTTTCTCTCTTTCTGTCTCTACTACACTAGCACTTATATCTATATATTTATTGGTTTCTATTCGCCGACTCATTACCTCTGCCTCAATTGCATCGTCTTTTTCTTCTGTTCTCTTCCCCATCTCTCTCTTTCTCTGTTTTCCTTCTCTTTGACAACTCATTTGTCCTGCATATCGGGTTCTTTTCTGTGGGCAAGGTAATTTTTTTTTCTGGGTTTTTTGCTGAATGTTTATACGAACTTGGAGCTGTAGATATCACGGGTTCCATTGGATTTTTTTTCCTTTTAATTGAGATTGGTTTGCCATCTGGATTTTTGGTGATCCTCAATCACTGTGGGGAGGGGAGGGGGGATTGTGTTCGTATGTTCGTTCGTTTGCTCTATATGCATTATAGTTGTGGGTTTTAAATTGGGGTTTGAATTTATAATGGGGCGTGTGTGATTTTCTTCTATAAAACCTTGAGATTGTGTGGAGTCAGGTGATTTTGTGTGGTGTCTTGGTCTACTGGAATGTGGGGATTGAATTTGTGTGTGTTTATATGCTCTGGTACAATTGATTTTATAGGTTTTGTTGGATTTTTATCTGGAGTGAAGGCATCGATGCAAATTCTATTTTTCAGATTTTCTTTCTTTCTTTTTGAGTTTTGTTGAATTTGACCCTTTCAATTTTCGATCATGCTGAGTGGCTGTGGATTGTGTTGTGTAATTGATGTGCTTTTTAGCTCCTTAATTTTTAACTATATTTTCTGGGGATTGGGATTGGGGGTGGGGGTGGAGCTAAGTGATGTATAAGATAATTTATTGACAGTTGCGTTATTGTCAGTGCTTCTTAGCTTAATTTTGTCCTGTATGGTATTAGTTTCGTTGCGTCAACACCCCCTTGTGTTGTTGTGTTGCCTATGCAATTTTATTTGCTTTATTGACATTCTATTATGAATTGAATTGCAGGAGTAATTGTTTTTAAGGGATTATCTTGTATAACGCGTAAAGTTGTGGTACCTTTAGCTGTGGCATGATGTACTACACGGTTGAATGCTTTTATCACATCTAAACATTTAATTTGCACGTGTGCAACGGTAAGCAATTGTGATTAAGAGTCTTTTGAGATAATGGATCATTTTAGGGCACCTCAATTTGATGTTATTGGAGGAACGATAAGAAAAAAGAGGAGCCAGACTTTACGTCGTCCTCGACCCGAGCCTCAGTCACTCCCTAATCAATCCTCGATGTCACCGACACCGCTTTCAGATGACACGAGTAAGATCTCAAGCGATGATATTGGTGATGCAAATTCTAGAGGGAAAATGTTCAATCTCAATCAGTGTGTATCAAGGCCTTTTCCTACTAGTGGATCTGACGGTGGGTCGAATGCTTTAGATAGTAATGGTGTGTCAGGTGATGGAATGGGAAATGAAAACAAACTGAAGAAAGTTAAGCTGAAGGTTGGTGGTGTGACACGCACAATACAAACCAATTCCAATTCTAATGGTGCATCAGGTAGTGCATCTTCGGCAAAGACCAATCAATCATCTGATTCTCGACATCGGCAGAAACTTATCCTTCAGGTTTTGGTCTCCTTGCTTTTTCTCATAGTACGAAACATAGGGAATTCTGTTTACAGAGAAATATTTAGGGCTAATTTAGCTTAATTTGGTTATTGTTTCACCAAATTATGGTCCATGTTTCCCTTCAGTAGTTATACTCAGGTGAATTAATCCAGAAGAATTTACTACCTCAGTCGGCAGGGATTTTCTGAATCACTAGCCACAATATTTCATAAGGGTAGAACAAAGTTGCTGATAGAATGCTGATTGAGTTGTTCAAGGAGAGAAAATGACATCAAGCAACCAATTTGTTTTTTGTTGAAAATGGATAGAAAATATTTTCTTCAAGAAATTAAATTTATTATTTTTTATGTCCAATATATTTTATATTTATGGAAGGAAGAGCCTGAAAAATGTAGTTTTTTTTTGCCCCCTTGAAACCTTTTGACTCGATGGGCATTTGGTTGGTCGGCTGAAAACATAAATTATGAAATTTTAAAGATGTAAAACCCCTGTGTTGGGAGATGTTCATACTGAAATCTGTAGATCAACTGAGCTGTTGCATGGAAAACAAATCTACTGTATTTGTGCCTGTTGAGCGTTGATTGTCATTAACAGATTTGCTGTATATTGACCTGGAAAACTTTCCTTTTCGACATCTTTCTATCTCAGGAACATTCAGACGAATATCATTCTCCAGCTCAAGATAAAAAAAGTGGCATTCAAGGGATCCCATGGAAGGGTTTCTCCAAAGGTGGTTTTGGACTTGGGAAGGAGGATAAAGGGAGGATGCTTGCAAAGAGTGCCTTTGAAAAGCAAGGAGAGAAGTCGGATCCAGTTCGTAAGAGCAAAAGGATGCCTAGAACACGTGTTTTAGACGAGGAATTTGATGAAGATGATCAAGATGATGAGATCCGGTACCTAGAAAAACTTAAAACTGCGAAGATAGCAGGATATAAAGACACCAACACAGAATCGACCAGAAAACAGCGGAAAGATGGGAAGTTGGAAAACATTGAAGGCACAGGGAAGTCTGGTAGGGATTTTAAAGAGTCCAAACCCGATGACATGGATTATGAGGAGGAAGAACTTTTGTCTGATGGTGAGCCTGAAGGAAAGAAGAAGAAAAAACAAAAGAAGGATCTCTTAGATTTACCAATGGAAAACAAGAGGGAAATGGCCCTCACTACTCGCCAGCGGGCCCTTCTGAGCAAGGATGCCCCTTCTGCATCTGGTGCAAGTCAAATTGAATTCCCAAATGGTCTACCACCTGCTCCATCTCGAAGTGAGTATCTTTATCATTCTTTCTGTTCGGGGCTTTTTGATAATTTCCTAGCATTCTACTCGTCCATTTGTTTAACCTGTCTGCCAATTTCTTATGCTCCAGAGCAAAAGGAGAAATTGTCCGAAATGGAACAACAGCTGAAGAAAGCTGAGATTGCTCAAAGGCGTAAAATGCAAAATGAGAAAGCAGCACGGGAGTCAGAGGTTTGCATTTTTTTCTCTACTTCAATTTATTGTGATTTTGTACAACTTCTAGAATTTTATTGCAAAAATAAGCATGAAACATCAAATTTGTAGGCAGAGGCAATTAGAAAAATACTCGGTCAAGATTCCAGTAGGAAGAAGCGAGAAGATAAAGTGAAGAAGCGCCAGGAGGAGTTGGCACAGGTACTGTGTTCATCTCGAGCCCTCAATTTGAGTATTGTTATGAAGCTAACTACTAGTAATTCTTTTTTCTTTTTGTTTTTTGGAACAAAAAATACAGGAGAAGGCGGCCAATGCTCATATGCTAGCATCAAGCACCATTAGATGGGTCATGGGCCCAACTGGGAACACTGTCACTTTCCCGCAAGATATGGGTTTCCCCAAAATTTTTGAATCCAAGCTTTGCAGGTAAAAATTTATTTCTTCTAATCCTTTGAACAGTGTTTATAGGGAAAGATCTAAAACGCTACCTATTCCTTTTTCGTTTCTCTCATAATTGATGAAACTTGCGTGTTAAATCGCTAGGAACGACACTGATCTCGGTTTGGTCTCTGCATTTCCTATTACAATTTCAGTTGTCCCTTTTCATTTTCCACTCGACTTGATGAAACTTGCATGCTATTTCAATATGAATGATGCTAATCTCATTTGGGTTTCGTTTTAAAATTTTAGAGCTTGTTTGAAAGTGCTCATAAACGATTTAAATTATAAATAGATAAATAAAAATGAGGGGTGGATAAGTGGGTACTTTTTGTTGGTCCCCCAAAATGGGTTAGATGATGAGTGGCTCGAGTATTTATAAATAGTATATAAACATAAGCCAAACATGGGCATGTGACACTATAAATCTCATTTTGGTTTCTGGATTTGTTTCGAATTTTCAGTTATCCACCTCCACGCGAAAAATGTGCGGGTCCTTCTTGTACAAATCCGTACAAGTACCGGGATTCCAAGTCAAAGCTTCCTCTCTGCAGTCTCCAATGCTACAAGGCTATTAATGAAAAGATGCAAGTCGAAAATGCCGGTTAACGTTGTGGTTTGTGTTGCCATTGCTCTGTCTCTGCAGATATTCTTGCACGTGTCAATATATCGAGTCTTTGAAGACACTGTTTCCAAATTAGCTCTCGAAATCTAGAAAGAATATGGAAACTCGGTTAGTCCTGGCAACCTAAATTACAATGATTTTCGTATCTATGTCGACTCCTTATTTTTTTGAGCTCTAAATTTGGACGATATTATCAACTTCCCTTCGTAAATATATTTTTGGCAAAGGCTGCAGAATTTTTTGGTATATTTTCTTATGTTATTTATATTCCCATGGAAGTATTATAAACATCATGCATATCTTATGTTTCTCGATTTTCTTTTTCCATTTTGAGTTGGTTTTACGATTGGCTTGTACTGTAGTTTTATTTTGTTTCCGGTTTCTTTGACACTTCTAATGTGTTGCTAGATTTCTTTAAATTCTGCGTTTAAATAGGGTCTGTTTGGCTTATCTGATTAGTTTTAACCTTTTACTTTTTAAAAGGTATTATTTAAGAAATAAAATTTTATAAGAGCAAATTACTCCATAGTTCAATATTCCAGCTTTACTGTTCTCTTAAATTCTTAAAAAATTTAAGGGCGTGTTCTCTTTACCATTTTTAAATCGTTTTCTGTTTTCGATTTTTCAAAACTGTGAAAACGCGTTCTTTTTCGCACATTCGAAAACCTTTTTCTGAAAACGAGTTAAAAATTTATAAAGAAAATTCAAAACGATAAATTTGTCGTTTTTTATCGTTTTGGTTGTTTTCAGTTATAATGAAGTTAAAATTTTCAATACACGTTTTGGGTATTTTCAAAACAAGTTTTCAAAATGTTAAAAATAATTATTTTTAACAATCTTAAAATGGATATTTAAAACACAGTTTAAAATGAATTCAAAATTCAAAACGCAAAATTGAAATATAAATAGAACAGTACTAACTTTTTTAACTCCACAAACACCTACAAACTCGTAAACACGAGCGATGGGGGCGGCGCAGATTTTTAAGTTTCTGCTGCCGCGGATTTCAACAGCGATTCCACCACCACCTTTGACACACCAACTATGATCCATTTATCTTTCTTTTTTCTTCTTCACCGCCACTGCTACCGACTGTTATCTGCTGCCGCCACCACCAAAAAGCCTATCAATCACCTCTTGCTTCATCCACTCTGCCTCCAACAACTTTTCTTTCCTCCTTAAAACTCCTCCGTCACAACGACCAGACTGATCTTCTCCACCTTGACTTGGATACGAAAGAAATTTTCATGCTTGGCTCACGTTTATAAATTATTTATAAAAATCCAATTCTTTTTTAATCAATACATTTCGAGGCACCACAAGTATTACTAATTTAGCCACAACTTATTTCGGTCTATTTATAATTTAAACCATTAATAAACATTTCCCTAACATGCTCCCACTAGTCATATCTTTTCAACCGACTACAAGATTTGATCTATTTTGCGCTGATTGTCCCGATGAAAATGGACTAGAACATTGCATAGAAAAAATTGTGTACTATATTAGTAAATAAACAGTTGAACAGCATTTTTCGATTGTGAAAAGGCTGGATGTACAGCCTTTTTGTACAGCCCTCTCACATGAGAGTGACCCTCATGTGAAAGGACTGTCAAAGTGAATGTACAAAAATGTTGTACATATATCATTTCTCGATTGAGAAACAGCAGGTATTGGGACGTGGGTTCCCGTTTTGAGTCGCATGCCCTTTCAATGAAATAAAATAAATAATATTTTACTTATTTTATTTACCTTCCAACCGGATTAATCCAGAATTTGATGGGATGAACAAGAGAGTGACCCTCATGTGGTCACATGAGAGTGACCTTCATGTGAGGGGACTGTCAAAGTGAATGTACAAAAATGTTATACATATAGCATTTCTCGATTGAGAACAGTAGGTATTGGGACGTGGGTTCCCGTTTTGAGTCGCATGCTCTTTTAGTGGAATAAAATAAATAATATTTTACTTATTTTATTTACCTTTCAATCGGATTAATCCAGAATTTGATGGGATGAACAAGATTGTGCCATGTGGCACAATGGTCAGCAGATCACATTACACAGAGGTATCTACTGTTGTCCTACCCATGCTGACGTCTCTCTTATCCAAAAGAATAATGCTATTTAGATGTTATAATATGATAATATTAAATGAGATGTACAATTAAATAAATCACGTACTTTTACTTTTAATTGAGTATGTCGTATAGTATCATATAAATTAGTGTTGTATTACGATTATCGCTGGTGCTATTAGTATTATTCTATGCAAAATCTGCCTGAGACAAATGATATGTCAGCCGTGTCTTTTGATACGCAACTTTCTAACAATTATGATTAGTCCCCTCTATTTGCTCAAACATTCATTCCATTTATATCAGTTTCACCCTTTGCATTCTCGGTTTTTATCCAATTTCATAACTTAAGTTCTTAATTTTTTCGATTTATGAAAAAAAAAAGAAAAAGGTTGAACTCCAATCTTGAGGGTCCCCCACCGCCCCACCTCTACTATAACAAAACGTGATCATTGTATTTTAGAAGATATGTGCCGACAAACCGTAAGCAAACGTGCATGGCAATTTTATCTTAAAGAAAAATTATCAAACTCGTATCTCGATAAAATTTCTTTCTTCTATGTTTGTTGTTGTATTTTATGTAAGTAAGATTGTTTAGAAATAATTCTATTGTTTTCGTGCTATTGTAAATTATACGTAATTACTTTATTTGCATGATAGTAAAATGAAAATAGTTACGTGCATAACCCTTTTCCAACAGATCTGCCTTGCACCTTCTTTCTTCGTGGACGATCTAACTAAATCATAAGTTTTTGTTTTTATTTTTAATTATTATGTTTGTTACAACATAATTAATGCAAATCGGTAATGTGCTTTCCACATTACATTTGGTGACTACATAACTTACTACTTTTATGTATATTAAAAATTCATTAAAATTATAATATCCATGTGCTTGGGCCTTGGATAGTAAATGTCAACCCCTATAAAGAACATAGATGAAAATAATTGGACATAATGCTCCCATGACAAAGTTTTTCTATCAAAAAATCAATCCAAACGGCTCTAACCTACAACCAATAAATTCACCTCAATTGCTCCTCAATCTCACCCTCAAAGGACAAGATAACGGTAATGATTTGTATGCCACAAAGGCACAAGAAAAAACAATAGAAGAAGATACAAAGAGGAGGCACAAATAAAGCCACCGATTTTTCTCTTTACTAAAACAGTCTTTTTTGCTGAAAAAGGCAGCCAAGATCTAACTAAATCATAAGTTTTTATTTTTATTTTTAATTATTATGTTTGTTACAACATAATTAATGCAAATCGGTAATGTGCTTTCCACATTAATACTTTTATGTATATTAAAAATTCATTAAAATTATAATATCCATGCGCTTGGGCCTTGGATAGTAAATGTCAACCCCATAGAGAATATAGATGAAAATAATTGGACTTAATGCTCCCATGACAAAGTTTTTCTAATATTATAAATTGGTAGGACTTCATTTTTAATCATACATTTTATTAGATAGGTAATTTGTATTCATTTTTTAATCACGCATTTTATGAGACCTAACCACTTTTAATCTTAAAAAAAAAAAGCTTTAATATCGACGTTATGAGTATTAGATAGGATTTGTCAATTTGTTTTAAAAAAATCGAGTATCGGACTAAATAACTCGACATAATATCAATGTCATGGATCAAATCAGACTCATGACTTCACCCCAAAATTGGTTAGTTCACTCCCAAAATCCATCGGTTCACCCTCCAAAATTCTATTTTTATTAGTGTATATATTGTTTTTTCCCACTAGTATGATCTATATCCATTTGCGTTTTCCTAAATAAAGTCGAGTTGGTGCCTAAAACATTGTATAATTTCACACAAGATTTGAGTTATATTGTTATCACTGTTAATTTATAAAAACTGTGTAAATATCAGATATTCAATATGACATTTGTCGTAAAAACACGCTCAAATGGTCGTCAAAACGGCGTTTTTCGAGCTCGATTTCACGTTACATTTATCTACTAAACAACCAATCCAAACGATTTCAACCCACAACCAATATATTCACCTCGATTACTCTTCAATCTCACCTACAAAGGACAATAATTTGTAAGGCACAAATGTATGAGAAAAACAATGGAAGAAGACACAAATAGGAGGCCAAATACACAAAGAAATCCATCGATTTCTCTCCACTAAGGCAGCCGTTTTTTCAACAAGAAGGCATCCACGTTTTCTCTCACTTGTACACACAAATCACACACTTTACGGTTAGGATAAAGACACCATATATAAATAGGTTAGGTTAGGCTTTAGTTGGACCAATAAAATGTTTAAATGGGCTAAAATTCAAAACCATCCAAGAGATAATATATGTGAATCGTGAGCAACATTAATTGTTTAAACTACTTCAAATGGCTTACGTTGTTTTCGGATCGAGCCCTTGAACTTGATTGTTAGTAACAATTTAATCCAACGTTTATATTATCGTCCGGGATTCATTGCGTATCAAAACTCAACAAGTCTCCACATTGATACTCAATCAACCTGCAAGCAATCAAACCACAAAGTTAACGCTTGCATAATCAAGGCAACCAATAAAATTGGGATCACAAACCTTATCTCGTGTTTCGAACCCAAAACACATATATCATACCTGTTACATATACTCACCAAGGCTAAGGTCAAATAACACCCAATAAAAGCAAATTATAACGGTAAACACTAAGAGCAAATAATCATACGATGAAGATATAGCACAGGATAATCCACAGATCTTTTCCAAAATACGTTCACAAAGAACAACATAATAATACTAAGTCAATCAATCAAACAGTCAAAATACATATGAAACAAATGTATAAATGGCCACACGAAAATATATCACCACACTTATTATATCCCATTCCGTCTTGATCACACATCGAGAACACACCTCATTTTATCGCCCACCATACTTACTAGACCGATCACTCAACTCATGCCTAACTGGTAGACCTCTATACATCCTAAGTCTTTGAGACAATCATTTATCACAACATCATTTCTCCCAATCTAAGTGGATAATGAGTCTTCACCTAACAGAAGTCATAGAAATGTCTCTTTCCACCTGATCAAGTCTCTTTACAGATAAATGATTCTAACATTTAATCACATCTCCACTCATGATCTAAATGTTACGCTCCACATCCCCGGTACAAACCACCAATGTACCCCTTGACAACTATACTTTACATCACCAATAGACATACAACACACTGTTAATACATTTTAATCCACTATGTATGCAAATAATTACACCAAATAGTTAAATTACTCTCAAATTTATGCAAATGCATATATCAAACACTTTTAAATGCACATATAATTATGCAACAGAATTAAATAATCACGTACATACAAAAAGGATTACACACAGATGCACATGCAGTAATTATGTTTGCTCTCAATAAGCCTCATTAGGGTCATCACTTGACCATATAGCCACATTCGTCTCACCTCTCTTCTTATTTTTCATTTTATTATCATTTCTAGGACAACATATTTCATCATGTCCAAATTTACCGCATTTAAAAAACATCTTACTTTTCGCACTTGTCTTAGACCTACATTTGCTATCAAAAGTTTTATAAGAAACCTTTTCGTTTTGCCAAATTGAAAAATCGCATTTTCATTAAAAAATTACAACTCAAAATGTGTTGTCATTTTATAAAAAAAAAATGTACAAAATACAAAATGCAACCAACGAAGACCACAAGCAAAGTACGAACACAATTCACACAAAATGATTGAACGAAACTTTCCTAAGATCACGTGCAATTGTAATAATGAAAAATAACTAGCGACAAATTCACAAAGAATTATAGGCAAATAATTAACAAGAAATTCATAGGTCTAACAACAGACAATGGTTACCCAACATAACGTCACCTCACAAGTTGGCTTCTAATGCAAAAAATAAATACGAATTTATCATTTTAGAGACACCACTGTTCACTCTAAAATCTCCAACAATCGCAGGAATCAATCAACCATGATTGAATCCCCGAACGCACAATGAACAAAGTCGTACAAACTTCGCTGTATAACCTGAAACGGAAAACTAACATCACCACAATGTCAGAAAAATGTTAAGAACACACTGTCTTCAAACGTCGTCTCCGAAAATAGCCTTACGCGCCATACCGGAGCTGCCACACGTCGCTAGAACACCTCACGCGTTGGCCGTCCAGCTGCGTCTCCACCTGCATGTCTCGAATATGGCCTCCATTTCACCACCATGTCTCCGGATTGGTCGAAAATCACGAAAACAGGCCCAATTTTTAGGCAATTTTCTGATAGTTTTTCAATCTCTTTTTCTAATGTTTCTGATCGATTTTAGATCAGTTTTTTGAGTTAAATCCATCACCTTGAAACTTTAATACCAATTGTCGCGGAAGCTCGCTCCAAGGGTTGTTAAAACGGTATTTTTCGGGCTCAATTTTACATTATCGTTCTCTATCAAAAAATCAATCCAAACGGCTCTAACCTACAATCAATAAATTCACCTCAATTGCTCCTCAATCTCACCCTCAAAGGATAAGATAACAGTGATGATTTATATGCCACAAAGGCACAAGAAAAAACAATAGAAGAAGATACAAAAAGGAGGCACAAATAAAGCCACCGATTTTTCTCTTTACTAAAACGGCCTTTTTTGCTGAAAAAGGCAGCCACGTTTTCTCTCAATTGTATACACACTTTACGATTAGGATAAAGACACCATATATATAGGTTATGTTAGGCTTTAGTTGGACCAGTAAAAAGTTTAAATATGCCAAGATTAAAAGACATCCAAGAAGTAACATATATAGATCATGAGCAACATTAATTGTTTAAACTACTTCTAATGGTCCACATTGTTTTTGGGTCGAGCATTTGGACTTGATTATTGGTAATAATTTAATCCAACTTTACATCATAACTTAAAATTCATTTGAGTATCAAAATTCAACAACATTAGCCTCGATCTACCCATATTATTGAAATTATATTTTTCTAAATAGATAAATTGATTTTATACTTTTCACGAGACACGAGCATATATAAAAATATGCAACAATCTAGTAATTAGCTGGAATGCAAGCATGTCCTATGTCGTGAGAGCCACTTTAATTATATTCCTTCTCAAATATATTTTATTGTTCTCTGTGATCAAAATTCAAATATATATACGTCTGTAGCTGAAATTTTGTTTCTTATGAATTATTTTTGGAGTTGGATTATATGGATTCAAATTCAGAAAAATGTCAACAAAATGGCAACAAATTGTTACTCAGGGGTGGCGCCTCCGTGAGAGAGCTGTTTCATTTCCTTTCCGCCGCCCTCCTCAGCCTCCTCATCCCACTATCATTCCTCCTCCTGGCCCGGCTCACCACCGCCCGCTATTTGTTATCAGTTTTTGATAATTACCCCACGCAAAATCCCAATTCTCCTTTATCCTTACTTTTTCTATACACAAAACCCACAGTTATCAATTTGCTAGTTTCAATTGTTAGTGTTTCAGCTCTTACAAATGGATTAATTGGAAAAATTAAACTTTTGAGTGGTTCGCCGCCTCCTGCAACTGCAGTCGGATTCCGGTTGTGTTTGTATGTTGCGTGGATTTTTCTTTGTATTTTACAAATTTGTGTTGCATTGGGAATTGAAGGGAGCGTCGCCGCCGGCGTCGATGGGTCCGAGTTTGGGCAAGAGAAGAGTTTGCTGTGTAGAGTCGTTTTCTTCTTCGGACTGCATGAAACGATGGCGTTTTGGAAGGCAGCGGTGGTGAAGCCGGTAGTGGACGACACGATTTCGGGTTCACGAGGGAGGAGGGTTGGGCGGAGAAGGTGGCGACGGCTGTTAGTTTTGGTGGGCTCTGGTGGTGGAGGTTGAGGTATGAGGTGGAGGCGCTAGTGGTGGTGCCGGAGGTGAAGAGGGAGCTGATGATGAAGATAGGGGTGGCAGATTTTATTGGGTGGTGGCTGTATTATTTAACGGTGACAATTGGGATGGTTAGGGTAGTGAAAGGTGTCATGTGGGTGGTGATGATTTTAACTTGCCGGCGGGGGTGGCGGTGCGTGAAGGGCAATGACGGTGGTGATCTCTGGTCAAATGAAGAGAAGGTTTGAATTTGGACCTCTTCAATTGATATTTGTAATTTATTTATTGACACTTCATTTCATCGTTGAAGAAGAAATATCAAATATATTTTTCTAAAGTTTCGCTCATATCCCTTGATCTCTAAATTTCAAACAATTTATGCAAAATCTCAAGTTTTTTAATAATATCTTGTTCATGATGTGCCCATAAAAATTTCGACCCGTTCTCATTACTAGTTTATGAAAATTCAGGTGATAAAATTTTGATTATAAAAATAAATATAATGAGTGGAGCTAAAATAATCAATGTTTTAAAAATCGAATTGGACTCATCTGTTCAATCGAAAAAATGGGGAACCGGGCCCAAATCCACCTGTAAAAACCATACCAGTTAATTCATGGTCCGACAACCATCCCAATTCATATAAAAATTATTAAATCATGAAAATCACGAAAATGATTTACTTCCAATCTCCTAACAGCACAAAACCCCCAACCAAAATGAGAATAATTAATAATAGAACACATAATTAACATAAAAAATTAGTCATTCCTTCACATTTTAGTATTCCATTATTTTGTTTATGTTTGTGGTTGATGTAGTATTATTATATTTAATTTCTTGCGTTAAACTATTGACTATTTGAATTCAATCCTCAATGATATATGTCGATTTACTTGTAACGGTATAATGAACTTAATGTAAATTAATACAAATTAAAGAATTAATGTTTTTGAATAGAATTAAGTACTTATATTATCAGTTTGTTGCTTTTAACGAGTAAGTCGTTTAAGGGTCGTATTGAACTTAAACTGTGACTCATTTTACATCTATAATATGAGATACGATAAAATAATTTTTTAGAGGTATTACCGCATCCTCAAGGATTAGACCCACTTTTTACACTTAAATGCTAAATGGATCTCTTTATCATAAAGAGATTCATCATTTATGATCATACTTCATCCCTCTTAATTGAGATGAGACACGAGATCCAGTGCTAGGGTTGAAATGAAAATCACTTTGATTATATTCTAGAGTCCACATCTTTCTCCACTCTGCTGAGTGAAAGGGAAAATGTAAAGTCCACCATTAAAGCAACCCAAGCGAGACTTCACCAAGATTTCGTAATTCGTTGTTGAACTTATTATAATTCCAAGAATTCGGATCGAATCGATATTGATTTGAAACGATGGAAAATGAAAATCTTATATTGCCATTTATGTTACAAATTGTGTGCATATTGTCAAAAATACTTTTTCTGCTCAAATTTCTCGATAAATATAAATTTCACCTACTGAATGTCATCGAAGAACCTAAACAACATCATTTTTTCAGAGAGTTATCAACAAATGGCACATCGATTGTTAAATGTCTAGACCATTTTACTTGTTATTGGTAATTAACTAATTATGTAGATATCAATTTGATGTAAATGTACTCATAGGATCCTTAACTGTTTACTGTTTAAGTTGATAAGACAATCTTAGGTTGTTCAGATTATTAATTAACCTTAAATCAATTATTAGGATGTAAGATTTATTTATTTTTCCCCTCTATCTTTAAATGTAACTTAGCTGAATTTCTCAAGAAAGATGCACAAAAAATTGTCATCAATGTTTCTTACACGAGTGAAATTTTGAGATAGGTTACTTGAGCTATATTTTGCTACTATGTTTGATTCATCACTTCCCTATTATGGAGGGCATTGTTAACTACAACTTCAATTATACCCCTTATTTAATGTCACATTAATATCACCTAGACAGTTATTTAAAATCAGTAATGCTAAATATTATTAATTAAATTAAATATCTCTAAAATCTTTAAATCATTGAATGTATTTAAAAGTCTCAATTGAATACATTTCATCGGTGAAAAAAAATAAAAAATTCTTCTATCACAGAACTGATTTGATTTACTGTAGACACCCGGGAGTCGTCCACAAGGTATGACACCTCATCAAGGATGACAGGCTGGGATATAATGATTCTTCTTGAGAAGTATTTCAAAGAGCAGAGAAATGGTGGTTTTTCTTCTTTCATGGATATTCTTTTAAGCTCTCGAGAATTACCTCAAAGAGATTAAAATTTTTGGGGGCAAATTTGATGCGGACAAATTTCGAAATCCCAATTTTCTCGTAATGTCTATGATAACAAGAGCAACGGAAGTATCATAAATCTGGGACCCGTATCCCCACCCTCAAAGATCAACAGAGTGAAATTCCCAGGCCCTGCAAGGGCCAGGTTAGATGGCAGGCTGGCTGAGGATCCATGCTAGGTTGAGCCATTTACAGGCCGTCGTATGGTGGTCCGGCCCAGGTTTACGTGTCTAGCCAAACCTCTAATCACCAGGAGAACATGCAACAATAGAATCGTAGGATCGTATTTACACAAGCACTACATTACAAAACTATCTTTTCTTTTTGATTGTAAATAGAAATACAACAATTGGTTCCAAGTATCAGGTACACCAGGAAGACACCAGTGGCTGCAATCTTGAACTCCTGTCTTGCCCTTCTCAGAGTTTCGACCGTACATGGATGGGTGGCCATCTACTCTATAATCCGATATGCGTGTTATGTTTAAGAATGTCACAGGAGTCTTCATCTGTCTTATTATCTCTTCAATGATCACATTTTTCTCCGGATAACCATTGTCAAAAGTCTCGTTGAGGGGTCGAAAAGCTTCTTTGCAGTGGCCACCTGTGTTCCATAGACCTCCACTGTCCAGCAATATTTGTAAGATTAATCACTAAAGATGTTTGAATTAGCTTAAAAGAAAAAAGTTACCTTAAATTAACTTTATTATTTCCAACGACAAAAAATGCTCAATTTTACTTATAAGTAAATATTTTAAGCTCTCGTAGTAAGAATATAAAAAAAGTTCATGTTTCGACAAAATACTATAATAGTCAAGACAAACCTGAAATGAGAAGGTGCAGAGCTTCTAAAGAATACTTTTGTTTTACGTGGGTTGATATATTTATCAACCCATGAAGCCCAGGTCGTTAAAGCTCTCTGAAAAGCTGTTGAAGCATCAAGACGAGGATAAACTTGATCGCGTTCTTGGTAGTAATTAATCCTGTTTTGAATAATTAACAAACAAATATCAAGACGGTGCTACATTGTCATGAACTCTTCATGTTCGGGGCCAAGAACTATGTGATGCAGCAAAAGGCATAAAATTTTCTAGCTTAATGTATTAGGATCTTGCAGCTATTAGTATTTGAATCGTGCAAGGTATGACACACAAGCAGAAAAATGCATTCCCTTCCCGTCACCATACAGATAAGTCCAAGAAGCAAAAACTAGTAACATAACACATGAATTTGAATTGTCAAGACTCCAAGCAGATGCATTTTACGGGTTAAAAACAGTGTTAGGCACCCAAATTAAAGGAAATGTAGACAGGTTAACATTAAAAAAAAAAATGCAATAATGGATTTTCCGTATCATTTCATATTTTCTGACAGCCATGGATACAGATTGATTGTCTAAACTAAAACAAAATTGACAAGTTCAATGACTAATTTTAAAGAGAGAAGTTTGGTGACCAAAGTAAAACGTGACTAACCGTGTTTATATCCCGACATTTCATGGTTGGCATCGATGATAAACAGCGGTAACAAAGAACATATGCTAACATTAAAATTGGTTTGTATAACCATCCATAAACGAAAAGTGAGAATATTGTAATTGAGACCCAAAACTTCACACACCAAAACAAATGCAAAGTAAAGGGCTCCAAAACTGCCAATCCTTATGGTTGAATCTAGTTTAAGAATGAAGCTCACCCGGCTTTTGTTTTGTGATGAGTCCACCAATGTGCCGTGTTGAAAACTAGAATATCAGCTCTCCTCCATCTCGACGACCCTTTATCTATAGTATCGATTCGCAAAGTTTGCACACGTTTCTTACCTACTCTAGCCTTGCTCTCGTGAACTATAAAATGTGTTACATAATACTCAACTGTACACTGGTAGTCCTGCAAAAAGATCGAACATAGGTAATAAAAAACACTTCATATGATCGTCATCAACTTAAACACCTATAGAAAGAAGGAGTCTTCAAGAATCACCACAAACTTGAAACAATAATTTCCCCTCTCTTTGGTTATTTTCCTTCCACGGGTTTCGTAAACCTTCTTTGGATCTACAACTGCTCCCATCAACAAACATAGCATTGATTCCCATTGGTTTCTGTTAAGTGAATCACCAACGAAAACTAGCCTCTTTCCTCTAATTAATTCAAGCATTTTGGTTGCATTAAACCTATAACCACGAAAGCATAATCATATAATAATTTTCGTACAAAAAGGACAACAATTCACTATAAAACGAGGTAATATACGAGTTTGAGGTCGAGGGCTTACCTAGGAATATCACAATCTAGAGGCTGCCATCTCCATTTCGTGTAATCTTTGTCCATTCTTCCATTAGCCAAACAATTAAAACCTTCATCTATAAATGGACAAGAAACGTTTGTGTACAAGGGATAACTTTCATCAAAAACCCATCTCCCTTTTGTAATATCACAACCTCTCTCATTCTTCTCCTCAGTCCTAATCTTACTCGAATCCTTCGAAATATGTTCTTGCACATTACTATGTACCCCATCATCTCTGTCAATTCCCTCTTTCAAATCTTGAGATTCTTTACTTTTAAAGGAAATAACATGACCCAATTCTTGAAATTCATCAACTGATAATCTACTCTTATTCGAAATATCCACACTATCTGAAGTAAGATTCGCTCTAAATGAAGTAAAAGACAAATTACCAGACAAATAATCATTACCCCTCCTTTTCTGAGCACCTTCAAAACTAGCAAAATCAGCAGCAAATTCATCTCTCCTCAGATGGGTTCCTGCAAGAATTGGTTCTGTTGAAGAATTGCTGTTCAATTCAGCCAAAACCTGTACACTATCTGAGATAATTTCTTGCTGAAATGGAGGGGTAGATTTAATGACCCAAACGGAGAAAAATATGAGAAATATTACAAAAAATGATACAGTGAAAGAAAACACTAAGAATCTAACGGGCTTGATTGAAAAACTTTTCTGCTTCTCCATTTGAGATTGTTGAGAAGAAGGGGAAGTCAAGAATCAAGATTTGGTAATGCGATGAATTAAATACAGCTAAGTATTGAAACTGTAGATTAAAAGAATACAGTTCCCGAGTGAAGACAAAGAACATTGAGAAGACGAATTAGTTAATGAGTAGTAGGAATTATGGACCCCTTTTCTTCGGCCATTTTGATGGATGCTCCCTTTCAATTAAAAGCACACACATTGTAGGCATCACTCATAGATATCGCTAAGTGGTGGAGATTCTTTTTTTATTTATTTACTTTCTATAATTTTTGAAAAAGAAGGTGGGAGGATAATTCAATAATAACAGACAGGGCCTCGTTCGTTAAGCTGTAATCACGTGCGGTGTTTGAAATGACAAAAATACCCCGCACTACCCTCTTTTTGGCAATGCTTGTGAGAGGGTTAGAAAATAAAAATTTGATTCTAGTTCAAACTTGTGGCTACTTTCAAATAAAATCGATCTCCATATGTAATTTGAGATCAATAATATAATATTTTCAATAAGAAGTTGGCTTTGATAGCTTAAAAATATATAGGTCGATCCTCATCTTGATATCGACGTATAAATCTCAAGTTTGAGTAAATTATTATTTGATAAAATTTAATTTCAATAAATAAGTTAACTGAAAAGATAATATCTTCAATTTAGCCCATGTTTGTTTCACATTATTTTAACATCAAAATGAATTTTTTGACCATTTTTTTGAAAACGGTGAATCCTAACTTCAGATAAAGTGGTCAGAAATTGTGGCTGATACCTTCTAAACAACGGTCAAAGTTCTCATTAAAATGCTCACATTTTTAATAATCATTTTCATAATTCCTTCACGCAATGAAAGGAATCCATGACCAATCTTAAGCTTCTCTTTGTGACGTCTATTCTCATTCAACACACCTAGTCCTAGATAGTGCTTTCTAGAAACATGTTTTCACATTTATT
Source organism: Fraxinus quadrangulata (assembly GCA_903798255.1). Classification (NCBI taxonomy): domain Eukaryota; kingdom Viridiplantae; phylum Streptophyta; class Magnoliopsida; order Lamiales; family Oleaceae; genus Fraxinus; species Fraxinus quadrangulata. The sequence goes on from CAIGRB010151440.1 coordinate 27,791, forward strand.
TAAATAAAACCTAACTAATCCAAGTATTGGGTAAATTCCACCCTCGGTCACTGAACTTTACCTTTATTTGCAAATGGGTCGCTAAAATTTAATTCGAAGCAATCACACCACTGTACTTTCATTTATGGTCAATTAAACAGTCCACTAGTCTCCCGTTCAACCACTTACCTAATTGGTGATGTGGTCATTAAGAGTATTGAAATCTCCACGTCTTCTGGTAAGTCAACAAAGTAAATTTCTCATACGATCACTAAATTTTAGTCTTACTTGCAATCATGTTATTGATCTCTTAATTCGAGGCAATCACTAAACTTTAACTTCAATGTTCTTAAAAAAGCATTCTCAAGTATTAAATATTGTTTTAATTTTTTAAGACCATTAAATAAATAAAATAATGCATGCGAAAAATAATAAATATATAAATATACCAAAAATATTTGACGAAATACGTTACCTTTAAATTAATTGTATATGAAAATAAAATCACTACTGAATTCGGTTGCAATTATATTTTATTATGTCCACTTCTAATGTCAAAATAAAATAAGATAAAATAATATTTGTATAATGGTTGTATGAGTTCGACACGATAAAAAATTAATTGAATTTTGTTAAATTGTCTGATTTTTCAAAACTTGGAAATTATCTAGTCGTAAAGATTATTAAATAATTATAGTATTTATGATTCTAGTTGTTTGGTATAAATTATTTTGAAACTAGTTTTAAAAAAATGCTTGTTTTAGAACATTAGAATTAAAATTTAGTGGTGTGATTGTCTTAAATTAATGGTTTTGCGGTCTAATTACAGCTAAAGTTCAGTGACCTTTGGTGAAAGTTACTTTGATGACTTAGTAGAACGTGTGGAGATTCTGTTACTTTTAACAATCACATCATCAATTCTAGTAAGTAGTTGAACCAAAAGGCTAACGGAGTGGCATAATTATTCGCAGATAAAAGTATAATTGCGTGATTGCTCTGACATAAAGTTCAATGGTCTTATTGCAAGTAAGTGTAAAGTTCAATGACCCTAGGTAAAATTTACCCTCCAAATATTTTAAAACTTCAGCACAATCTTGTGTCAAAAAGGTAAATTGTAAGAAGTGAAAGGATAGTTGTGTCCCCATCCATCACATCAACAAAATGCATTCTTCTACTCAAAATGTATACCAATCGGGACCTAAATATATTCACACCACATTTTAATTATAATGAATATCCCAAAACTCTTCTTATTTTTACATTTCCGTTCTCAATTTTTTTTTTATAAAAAATAATTCTCATCAATCCTCTATTAATTTTCACATTTTTATCTACATAGACGATTTTCGTCTAAAATATATGTTATAAGAGCCAACTCATATTTTTAAATGATCGAAATAAATAATTAATACAAAAGTTAAACGAAATATTGTCCATCTTTCCAATGTAACGTTAGTAGAATATTTGGATGAAATTTGTGACAAGTGACAAAATATGTTAATAATTGAAAGTTGAGAATAACAATACAACGAAAAAAAAAAGTTGAGGAGATAAAAGCAAAATATTGAAAACCTGCCTCGTACTTAAAATGGTGCAAAATTGTTGGGTGAATATAATTATTATGGTATAATAACACACGAAAGACGCTAAGCACACGTTGAGTATAACTGCCCCCACGTTGCGGTAAAATGGCGTCAGTTGTGCGGATTTCAACAATCATAAATTCAACCCAATCATGTTACATATGGTTGACAATGATGATTTGGCACCATCACCTTCATCTATTTAAAAAAAAAAAATCAAAAATTATTATTAAATCAACTGTTTAGATTTTACCACGTCAAACCTTGTCAATCTTCATTTTACAAGTAGATAAAGGGTCTGTTTGGCATGACTTTTGAAAAGTCAAAATGAGCATTTGAAATTCAAAAACTGCTTTTGGACTCGTTTGGCTAATTTATGAAAGTATTTTTGATTGTTATAAGAGATTTTAAACGTATCGATTTAATATGATTTTTTCTTAAAACACTTATGGAATAAGAAGTAATTTTAAAAATTAATTTTCATACAAAAATTAAGAATGCTTCTTCCAAATCTCTTCTATAGAAAGTAAAAACAGAAGTAGAAATTATGTCACACGAGCTTTGATTCATTAGACAATAAAAGGATTTTGGCTTAGATTCTTACTGCTTATTACCCTACCCAACAGTATAAAGCTTCACGCTAGTTTACTAACTTTTAAAAACTTGATCGCCATTAAGGTAAGTTAAATTTATTTTTAAGTTTTTTATATAATTTTTAATGTCATATTTCATTAATGAACTGAGTTTTCTTTAAAATAAGTATTAAACTTAATTATTTAAAATATCAACTTTTCCAAATATATTTTAAAAAGTCAAAAATGAAGAACTAGAATATTTAATCAATTTGCTTTTAGGTATGTATATTATGCCTCATTTCTATAGTGATTTTAATTTAGATTTTTATCAAAGTCAAAGTCAATAATTAATTTTTCAGAATTTAAATTTGAAATAATCAAAATGTCTGTATTTGAAAGATTAAGTTAAATGTTAAGCATAATTTTTTGTCAACTTTTCTTGTTAAAAGGTTAGCTCGTACTCCCCACTAACGAAATTTAAAAATGCTAAACGTTAGAGACTGATTGCACAAAATTTTCAAAGAAAAATAAGATTATGGTTGGGAGGATATAAACACTTGATAACTAAAATGAAAAAAAAAAAGAAAAAAAAAAGCAGCTTTTACCACCACAATGCAAACATATTCCAAATAATTAGTTAAAATTTCTATTTTTTATTAATAAGTTATTAAAGAAAAGAATTGGAGAACTTGGGGTCGTCTATCACACCGACCATAGACTTTCTGAAGGCAATTCTACTACTGCACTACATGTACATTGATTTCTGAAATTCAATTGTCAACGTAGTTGTACAAAATCAATTTACTTCTCATGAAAATATATTTTTATAAAAAAATAGAGTTCAAACAAACTTTTTAACGAGCCACCTCTTTAATAAATTTACTTAACTGCATATATTTATACACAACTGGATATTGAACGATTTTTTTTTTAATCATTTTGAAGAATTGAAGAGAAAAAAAAAACCTGTTTTTGATAAAAACTTATTTCATTAACTTTTCACCGTGTCAGATTTTTAAATCTATCAAAAACTTTATCGTGCTAACCTTTATTTAAGAATATAAAACCCCTTGGAAAGATCTATAATTTCTAACCCTAAAAAGAGAGATTTTTATACGTTATACTCGAGTCGCGTAAACGTGGCAGATTATGATTTGAAGAAACGTGATAAGAAATTTGTGTCCACAACTCGTTACATATCCCAATTATATATCTTCTCATCTGCTCAAAACTAAAACATGTTCTCTCATTTTAAAAACACTTATAAGCAGTTTTCCAATGGCAGCCATAACTGGTTTAACCCTCACAACCCCAAAAACCTTAGCCAAGGCATCAGATACATCAAAAATCAGGGCCATCAACAACTTCTCATTCCCATGGAAGAAGAGGTGCAACACCCAATTCCTCCGCCTCGTGGCGGCAGCGGCACCGGATGGTCTGTCAGAGAAGGTGGTGGAGAGCATTAAGAGTGCGGAGGAGGTCTGCTCCGAGAACCCTGTTAGCGGAGAGTGCGTGGCCGCGTGGGACGAGGTTGAGGAGCTAAGTGCCGCAGTGAGCCATGCAAAGGATAAAAAGAAAGATTCTGATCCTTTGGAGAATTATTGCAAGGAAAATCCAGAGACTGATGAGTGCCGTACTTACGATAATTGATTATTTTTAATTATAATTATGTTTTAATCCTGTGTTAAGGCTGGATTAATTGTTTGAAGTGCTTATGATCGAGATTTATCTGAAAATTACTTGGAAGTTTAAAGATAGCTTAAGTTGTGAACTTTTATTTTAATACGTGTTTGACACCTATTTTGGAAAAAAATAAATTCTAGTGATTGATGGGAGGAATGTGTGGTTTAAAAATTAAAAAAAAAAAATTTAATTTATGTGTAATATTATTTTATTGGTAAAATATATGATTGAAATGAAGAAACAGAAAAAAAATGAGAAAAAGAATGGGAAGAGGATGAATGTCAAACATTGGCTTAATATTTGTTTGGATGTTACTTTTTTTTTACTTATAAAAAAAAGGAAAAATTAGATATTATTGTTGTTGTCACTTGAGTAAATAATAAAAATTACGTAAAATTATGTTTTAACCTATGGTGGAGGTAATTTTCCAGCTTACTCGTCTCCAACTTTTAATTATAAAAATAATATCGACAAATCTACACTTTGAAGTAAACTTACTTGTGAAATATTTTAAGAGATCGTTTGGCATAATTTTTGTTTCTTGCTTTTATTTCTGTTTCCTTTGGAAACTAAATTTAAAAAAGCTTTCTATTCCGAATATGTTTTTAGAGAAAGTCACATTTTCATCTAAATGTTCTTTTAACTAGAAAAACGTTTTTATAAAATTAGTCAAACAAATAACATTATTTTTGAAGAATATATTTTAAAATAGTAGATTAATGGAGAATGTGTGGCTGAAAAAAAAAAGGAAAAGTTATTGATGTGATAAAAAATATTATTTTATTAAAAAAATATGTAATTGAAAATAAAAGAAGGAAAAATGTATTTTGAAAATAATGAAAACCAAACGGAGCTAAATCTAACCAAAAAAATACTCATATAACTAGGTAATAAAATAGAATTTTATTGTGTTCAACATAAACTTATAGTTTCTAATGTACAGAAAAATTACTACTCAAACGAACTATCACATAAAATCGTGTGTTATTCCTCAATTAATGTTATATATTACTAGAGACAATCACACATTTAAGTGGTAATGAGTTTCTTAATTCATCATTCAATGCATTATAATTCCACCGAGACAACCCACCGGCACCTAGATTGGTCTAGGTGATGGATCTTTATTGATAACAAAGAACGGTACTCGATGCCAAAGATGGTTTTTTGCAAGGAGTTAGAATTATTTTAATATTAATTGATAAAATAATCATTTAATGTTTTTTGAAGAAATGTTAAATTCTAGCTTCTGAAATATAGTAGTTAATCCAAACACATCAGAACAAGACTACTAGAAGATTCTGTAAACAATAATTTATAATCTCGAAAAAATATTTTTAAACTCTCATTTCATGTTTCAAATAATTCGAAACTTAGTTACAAGTCATTCGAGCAAGTATTATAATACATTGGATAATGCTATGTATGCTTAACATTATCCATAAACTTTGACATATGGCCACGTGGTCGGCCCCTATTGGAGGGATAGAGGTCGACCACGTGGCAGTTATGTCAACCCCTATAGATCATGTTACGTACACATAGCATGATCCTAATACATTTTGTCAAACCGTATTATCAGGCATTCTGTAAACTTTACTGCGATTCTGTAAATTATTCCCTAATATTTTAAATAGGAAAATTCTGTAATGTATATGAGCGATGCTGTGTACGCTAAACTAGACACTGGACCAAACTGAAATGGGCATATATTTGTAACTGACAGCCTGAGCCCCACAAGCTTTCCCTATGAAAATAAAATACTTCGACCAGCCCATTACGTCAAAGAACTTCTCTAATGCAGGCCCACTACACTCTTCGACAACTCGGTTTCATGATGTTTTGTTGCCTAAATTCGAATGTGTAAATCTTGATAAATATAGAGCACGATCAAATGCATGATAGAAATTTTATAACAAGAACTTGGAGGAAACTAAAAAGAGAATTGCAATTTTTTTCCTAATGCTCCTAAAAAGTTATTATTATTATTATTTTTTGTTCATTCAAAATCAAAACATTAATTTCAACTACACATTTATAGCTACTCTCATTTATTAACCGGACAGACATTTCATGAAATCTATTATTACTCCAAAAAAATTAATAGTTTTAGACGAACATAGGCTCAATGTGGCAAGAGAAGAAATATATTTTGATAATCCCATCATTTTTTTCCTAATTATTCACGTGCTTCACATGTTTTGGAGTAGGGTGCAAATCACCACATGTACTTAGGGCGGTAAAGGGATCCGATTCGATTCGATAAAAATAATTATTCAATCTGATTTGATAATTCAACGGATATTTGATAGTTAAATTCATATCCGATTTACTATATTATTAGATATCTGATCTAAAATTAAAGAAATTAGAAAAATAAAATAAATATTGAAATTAACTTCTTCTTTTTTCGAATTCTTAAACAGATTTAATAATTATGAATTTTTAAACTTTTAGCCAATTGAATTGAAAGATACAAAAGTTGCCTACTCATTTATTGGTTCAATTATTTCTAAAGGAGAATTCATTTGGTTTAGTTGCAGAACATTGTACATTTTGGTTGTAGTTTATTATACGTTTAATTTGACAGTAGTATATTGTACTATTATATAAATAGTTATGCATATTTTACTAAATTAGTCGTTTTTCATATCTTTTACTAATAATTAATAAAAATTTAAAACTTTCCAAATATTTCAATTAGTACTATTGTACTATGCCCCTGTTTAGTTTGGATTAAAATCTTTAAATCGAAATCAACAATTAATTTTAACCACATATTTCATCAATTTTTATTAAAATTTACTAAAAATTGATTTTAATCTCCACCAAACTGGGGCTATATCTTGTTTATCGAATATATTTATTTTATTAAACTCTTAAAACTGGATTTGGTACTATAATTTGTATCCGTTATTAAATAATTTTTTGAATGATTAAAATTTAAAAATAATATTAAAATAAGAAAATAATTTTTTACGTTTTTTTTACATCTAGGCTTCATCTAGATTCGTCTAATTCGAAACCTCCACGTCTCGCCACACATTACGTTTTTAGAACATTGTGTATAATTGACTTTCTTCTTTTTTATGTTTTGAATTTGATGATTTTTTTATTCTAATTTTTTTTATTTTCTCATTTATTTATTTCAACGACAAATAGCATGTCATAATAATATTTTATCGACTCAACTATTTATAACAAATCAGATCGGGCTGTCATCGGATTGGATAAAACTTATATCCATATTCGATCCATTTAATTAACGATAATTTGGATTCGAATCAAAATTCAATCGATTGACAGCCCTATATGTACCACGTGCATACCTCCTTACCACCCACCCATACCTAGTACAAGAGTTATTCATTAAAGAGTAATGCTAGTGATAGTGCAGGTGGAAGAATATAGGATTAAATGGCTTTCATATTTCTATATTTAACCAGACTTAGCACATTCTACCAGCACACAGGTGTTCTACACCAACAGAACTAGACAACAATAGGTGAGCAAAAGCCCTAGGTTAAGGAGTGAAGTACAATTTTTTATAGTTGAGTTTGGTAGCCCTAGGTTAAGTTCGAGGTTGGAAACAAGAAAGAAACGACGCTGAAATTTCGCTAACCTCACGCCTGACCATTACTCGAGCGACAATGATGTGAACCCTTGACATTGGAATTGAATCTATTTTTTCTTTTAGACCATTCTTCAACCCCGTCTCTCTCTCTCTCTCTTCTTTCGTCCAAGTAGTTCAAAGAACAAATTCGAACTCAACCAGGAGTTATTCTCGTAGAATTCAAACCAAGTGAGATTTTGTAATTTGGAAGACTCAAGAAGATAAGAATTGAATTTTGAATTCAAGAAAGTGGTTCTTGAATTTGAATCGGACCCGACAAAAATAGAATTTGACTCAAGATTGGATTGTAGAATGCCGGTATTTTTCGAGATAATTTATTTATTATTTTTTAACAATTTCGGGCCTTTTTTTTACAAAAAAAGATTTCAGAATTTTTTTCGAAATTTTCTTTTTTGACCTGGAATTCAACTACGATATTGGTAAAAAAATAATAATAATAATAAAGTTGATTTGGACACAAATTGAGTACAAAAACAACTTTTTGAATTTTTTGACGAAAAATTACAGATCAAAAGATTCTAAAATGAAGAACATAAAAAAAGGAAAAATGAAAGACTCAAACAAAAATGAGAAGGATATAACATTGATTTGTTGGAACCCAAACTCTGATACAAATAATGTGAACCCGCGTAGCGACGGTGACTACGGAACCCACAGATATTGAATCGACTCAAGAAAGCCCAAGACAAATAAGGTTTATGGATTTTGTTCCAAAAAATAATGAACCAAACAACCGACACAATAACGGATATGACGACCTTTTGGCTACACAATTTAAGTATTCAAACCCGAAATTTAAAGTTCGATCTAATAAATAATGGAATAAAAAAACCATGACAATTACAAAAAATATATCGACCCCATGATTACAAAATTTACGAACCCCACTTAGATTGTTGAACGCCACAATGATTATTCATCTTTGATAAGTTCGATATATTTGTTTATGAAAAACAAAGAAGAATGAAAAACCCCTTTCAATTTAATTTCAACTAGTTTAATATGGAAATAACTCTAAAAGATTACAATGATATAATAAACTTCTAATTAAAACTAAATTAACTTGAAAATATTACAAAATAATAAATATAATCCTAACTAAATAAGGAAACTCGCGAAATTTCAAAAATTCTGCACTTAAATTCTTGAATAGTCGGCACCCCCTTGGATCACATCAAATAGAAACAGAACAATTGTCGCTCGCTTATCGTCCAGGCTTTGCTCGAGCGATATATTTATGTGGTCAACCTAATTCGTGATTTTGAAGAATTTTACACGACTCATAATACCTAAACATCCTCAACTATAAATACAGATGTCTGGGACAAATTTGCAGATGTTGGTTGATTGTGCTTTCATCACATAATACATCCGCTTCATATTTTGAGATATCCAAGAGCATAATTTTTTGGTGAAAACAAACATATTATTCTTATGATTCAGCAACTTGGTTTTGGAAAATATCAGAGGTTCTAATGCAAAACACATGACTTCTTTAACACTTTGAGAAAATGATTTAAGCGTATGAAGAAAAACAAGCATAGGTGATTCCAATGTATGCACTTGGAAGGAACGTGTGTAGAAGATCGTGAGACTGAGACAACATATCTTGGTAGAAGATTATAAGTCTATAAGTATAGCGAACTTGTAAGTTACAGGAGATAGATCAGGAAGTCTAGTGGGGTTAGTTGGACAGTATCTACAGTAGCAGATCACAAGACTAGAATAAGCAGCAAATCTTGGAGTTGCGGGATTTACAACAACTAGTTGAATTAGTTTGGAATTGAACTGTAACCCACATTGTCTATAGTGAAAATAACTGGTTTGGTCCCGAAGTTTTTACCAAATTGAGTTTTTATGTCATCGAACTTTGTGTTATTTAATGCTTTCCAAACATTACAACTGCGGTAATTCAACTTAGGAAAATTGGATTGTATGCTTAACCATCTAGAAACTAATTAAAAGTGACTTGTTGCTTTAATTAGTATTATTCCGCACGTGAGGTCAAACTTAGTTAGTAAACTACGTAATCAAATCTACAAGTTTTTATGTTTCTGCCTTTTTAATTCAATTAGTTCATATTTTATTTGATTTTCATGTAGTTGAGATTTTTTTGTTCTGGTGTATATGAAATTTCATCTTTAAATTAATAATTTTGACTTAGTATATAATAAATAGATTTGTATGGATTAAATTGAGTTAGTATATATGAAAAATCAACTTTTGATCAATTCAAACTATGCATGCAAGATATTTGTGAAAATGAGAATGAGAAAAGTGACGCTCTCTTTAACTTTTTTTAAAAAAGGTCACGTTTGTCTCATTTGAATTCCTTTATATCAATTAAATATATACACATGTCTATTTGTGAAAATTTAAGTGTGGGTTGAAACATTATTTTATAGTAAAAAATGACGTGATATAATACTTTATATGTATTTTTAAGGCCCCAGATTTAGGTATCATAGATTTGGAAGTATTATCATTTATTTTCTTTTAAAATCATAAATACATACGAAAAATCGATTAGATTTCTTTAACATAATAAAAATTTAATGACTTTCACTTATAGAAATGATTCGTACTTGATAAAAAATATAAGACAATTAAATTAAATGTTAATTTCATTTACAAAATGAACTCAATCTTTAAATACGATAATATTGAGTCCGTGTCATCAGGATTCGTCATCTCGAAATCATTTTACCTTCATCATTTGAAAATGAGGAATGATATGTGGAATGTGCTCACACTCAGAAAGCGAATCTCGTGCATATTATGCATATTCATTAGATGCTTATGGATTACTATAAAACAAAAGACATTTTTCAATATGTATCATCTTTCTTTCATTTCTTTAAAAGTCTTGATGTTAATGTCAAGAGCTCACTTGATATATCGCATATAACCAATCAGAATGTAGTGAATCATGTTATTTTGAACGCTATCGAATCTACTAGTAGTATCGCAATGCGGTTAATATTAACATTGAATATTCGTCAGGTGCGTCGATTCCCCACTCACACCTTCATGGCATAACATACATCTCGTAACAAAAATATTTGGGATACGTATCTTTCTAAAATATTACTTGAGTCATGATATTTAGAAATTTTTTATTTTTTGAAACTTCATGTATACCTGTGGATGCATTGGCATGTATAAATATGTATTAAACATTTATAGCATAGAATATAATATAATAATCAAACACCATGTTTACATAAAGACAATCAAGAGAACACATTTATAATATAGTTGGCATACTCATGAAAACGATGAGAAGTTTATTTAACTTAAATCCTTACTATTTACTTTTAAAATGACAAGTGGACATGTTTCTAGCCATCATCAAAATCAACGTGCCAAAAGTCCTAGTTCATGATCAAATATTAAAATAAATTTTCTAATAACTCATCTTTAACTGTTATTATTATATTAAACAGATAATATGTTATCTCATCTTAAGTATCATTTTAGAATTATCAACTTTTCTTGCACTGTAAACTTATCTTAATGAAGAATAATTTAACTTCATAGGTTAAAAAATTAATTTGAAATTCCATGTTGCCACCACGTGAGACACCGTATTTGCATAATTTATTTAATGTTACTCACAATCATATTTATCACAATGACTGCATGTATAAATTGTTTTAAATGACACATAGGGCAGAATTCAAATTGACTATGAAATGTTTGGCTACTCTTTTAAACTTTACTGGTTATTAAGCATTGGCATTAATAAAATTGACAAGCATTAAATATTTGCACAATAATTCTTACTACCTGTTTGTTATGTCTTAAGTTGTATTGGCAATTTGTTAAACAAAATTATTATTATAAAAAGTTGTAAAAGTCAAGTAGTCTTTTGGGGTATTGTATAAATAAATTATGAGTCTTCGAGTTCGAGTATAGAACATGGAGAAAGAGTCATCGAATTTACACTAGCATGCCGCCAAACTGATGCTCGAGTGTCCAAAATAGAACCAAAGGTCGCTCGCTGGCGCTCGAGCGACGGTATTTTTCAAAAAACTATAGTTCATGATTTTTAAGAGTTCTATCTATTTTATACTATCAAAATACCTCATATTATAAATACAATGCCAATTACGTTTGTATGTGTGGTTGATCATTATAATACATTTTCATAATATCATTCCAAGATCCAACAATATATTCAAATATTGAGATTAAACATTTGATTTTTGAGATCAATCAACCATAAGTTGAGAAAAACATCAAATTCAAATAATCCAAAACACTCACTTCTTAAATATGATCATGCAAGTACTTTCTCAATAGCTTTTAGAGGTTGCCGAAGATTGAGAGATGTTGGACCAGAAGCACGTGAAGAGTACAAGAACAAGGTGTTATTGGTGATTTACGTGAAATATACAATTCCAGAAGATTGGAAGCAGATGTGAGTGAAACAAGTCCCGGAGGATCTTAAAGATTGTAGGAATTATATCAACGAGTCTAGTGAATTTTTTAGGCTAGATCATGTCGTAAGTTTTTATTATTTATATTGAAAGTTATTGGGATGGTCCCGGAGTTTTTTTCCTAATTAAGGGTTTTCTCTGTTAACAAATCTTGTATTATTTACTACTTTATTTATTATTGTGACAATTCAATATAGGATAACTTGACTTGATTGACTAAATATCCAGAACAATTAAAAAGTGAATTGTTGCTTTTAATAAGTAATTTTAATTCCACTTTAGTCATATATGTATATATATTCCTCTATTTAAATGTATAGCTATAAGTTATAGATTGAAAAATAAATATAAAATTAACCGCGTTTAATTCTTTCGAGGGATGAATTTTAATACATGGCAAACAATTATATGACAAAGTAGGCATTCAAAAGGACCAAACCAATAATTAAAATAGCAAGCTCTTGTTTGGTCCCCATTATTTTTAAAATACATTTTTCTCTTTTTTTTTAATTACACGTTTTTTTAATAAAATAATATTACACGCAAATCAAATTTTTTTCTTATTTTTGTTAGAATTATATTTGAGTGGATAAATACCGACTTAACGAATAAAATATTAACAAATAGCGTATTTGTAGCACCGATATCATATTTACATGATCGATACCATATTTGCAGGTTAGATACAGTATATGCAAGACTGATACCGTATATGTAACAGATATCATATATGCAACATATATCGTATATGCAAGACTGATACCATATATGCAATAGATACCGTATATGGAACTTATCAAAAGAGCATAGCAAATAATTTTATTAATTGCAATTAACTAACATAACAAATAATTTAAATTGCAGTAAAAGAAATTTCAAATTGAGGCATGTACGAACACAATTTCCTTAAAACAAATTCGCCCCCTCACCGTACGTGCTTGAAGTTTTAATTTGAGCGTCTGCTTCTAGGATACAAAGGTAAAATAGTAGATTTTGAGCACTACAGATACTATTTTGGTAAACTGATTTAGTGTTTGAACAATACCACCACCAAAACTCAAACAGAAATTCAAAAGTATGTAGACATAACTCGAACTGTATGCAGATTCAGATGAATTCGTGTGTTTTTAGAAAAGTGAAAAACGAGACGTATAAATACTTGGCTCTTGAGAATGTAACTTGCTCATTCACTTAATTGCAATTACCACAAGAGTTTCAACAGTTTCAAAAAATGAAAAGTCAGTTGAATAAAATAAAAATATAGCAAAACGTAGACACTCCTAAAGGACCAATTTTACTCATTTCGATTCGACATTCTTATACGCAGGTCGAGTCCGCACACAAATTCAAGGTCCGAAGCTTATTTCGGTCCCCCGATTTGTACCCCCTGCGCACGCACGTGGAGAGAGCCTCTATGCTACACATGATTACACACTTCCAAAATGCAACCATATTTAAAGTGATTTTTGTTTTCATCAACTTCCTATGTGGGACAAACACATTTCTAGTTTTCCCACCAACACAAACTCCTTTTAATTTGAATACTTTGAGCTTCAATTTCTCTTTCACCCGAGTATTAATTTCGGTAAGTAAATACATAATTTCGATGTACTCACGGAGGAGAACACAAATCATTCTTTATATTTCAAAATAGCCAAGTGGGTCCCACTCAAAACTCGTGCCAAAGTCAGCCACATACTCATTTTTTCAACAATCCCCCACATGAATGAAAATTGGGAGCGGCATATGAATGTGACACACGACGACTTGATAAAGTTCAACGATTGAAACCTGCATAGGATATATAGGTATTACTCTTTGAACTTCCATTGTGAAAGCATATTTACTTTACTAGCGACCAATAGACACGATGTCTTTGAACTGTTCTGTCGTTTATGTAAACGATGATATACTCCCAGATGATTTTTCCTAACACATTTCAGTT
>CAIGRB010151447.1:0-15347 GCA_903798255.1 Fraxinus quadrangulata
CCCGAAACAGGTACGAGACAGGTATGCTACTCGTTCCGTTTAAAATTAATTTCAAATTTAAGTTTTTTATTTAACAAAAATAATAAATTATCATCATTTTTAAAGAGAACATAAGTTGTTTTTAACAAATTAGTAAAAAAGTAATAATATTTACTAATTAAAGAGATGAATAAAATAAATAAAAAATAAAAAGATAAAATAAATGGGGAAAGAAACCTACCCTGCCATGCCCCGTCCCGAACCCGTCCCGTCCCGCTTTAACTGGGTATGAGGATGGGGTAAGGTAACAAAAATATCCGATAGGACGAGGGTGGGAATGACCGACCCGTCCTATACCCCGTCCCTTTGCCATCCCTACAAACAATGGCTTATATTCTATTAGAAAATTTTATTATTTTTGTTTAATATTTCTTTCAAATGTTAAAAACTTTTATGAAAATATACAAAAATAATCACGCACACGATACTTGTAGGTGACTCTAAATCAATTGTCGATTCCTTGTAGTATGGTAACACTAATCTTATTATACTAACAATGATTGAATTTTCAATTGACTTGAAAAATGGTTAACAATGACATATATTAGCTATTGGAGCACTGAGATACTAAAAGTTAAATATTTATTACTTAATTATATTAAATTAATCAGATCATTTTTCTTGATACAAGAGAGGTAGCTTCTTCACGCAAGTAATGCCTTTTATTAGTTTTTCCATTATTTTCCCCAAAATCACTTTTCTTCATCTTAAACAAATAGAATTGGTTGGATAAATGTCATTTGCGCCACTAAACTTTTAGCAAAATTTCAATTGAGTTACTAAACTTTATTCTTTTTTCCTTAATTAGATCATTAAACTTAAATTTACTTTCAATTATATATGCCAATATTTACCTTCAAATTTAATTTCGAGTATAATAATTTTGCCAACTAGTGCATTTCAAATTGATGAATATTGCTTTAATTGACTATCTAATGAAACAAATCTTTCACGTATTCTCTGCTTGACATGCCAATTTATTATCGAATCATATCATAAATATGGTAAAATAAAATGATATGCAGTTTAACTTCTTAGTATAAAGACATTGTTGTAACCTTAATTTTGCTATTTTAGTATTTAGGTATCACTTACCGATTATGCCAAACATCGGTTATTTTATATAAGCCAAATTAGAATTTTTTTTTTTTATCAATTTGGGAGTGTTGGAAAATAACATAACGGTGAAATTTGTAACTAAATTGAAATCCAGTGACCCTAATGAGGCGAAGAAAAGTTTATTGATCCAATTAAAACGTATCTATATTTGGTTTACTAGTAATCCCAATTCTTGATTCATAGTGGTGAAATTTGTAACTCAATTGAAAGCCAGTGACCCTAATGAGACAATGAAAAGTTTAATGATCCAATTAAAACTTATCTATATTTGGTTACTTATAATCCCAATTCTTGATTATAAGTGATTAATTATACAGGGAAAAAGTGTAGTACCGTACAAAAAAAAAGTAAGTATTCCTGTATTCCGTGGCATATTCCCGCCAAATTGTACACTAAGTGCCACCTGCTGCTGCCACGTTGCTATCTTCTTTATGGGACCCACCGCCACCAGCTTCATAAGAACCGCCTTCAGAAAATATCGCAAAATTAATTTTCTCTGATTTTAAGTTTTGGTGTGTGTGTATGCAGGGTTTTGAGTAGATTTTTTTTTCCTCTGCAGTGCAATGTCAAAGACTTTGGATCGAATTTCAAGCCCTTGTGAGTATATATTGTTCTAATTTTTAGGTATTATTTGAACTGGATTGATTGTGTATTGGAATAATTAATTGTAGATATTTTGTTTCTATTTTGGGTTTTGCATCTTTTACTTTTGAATTCGGTGCCTCAATTTTATGAATTCTATGTCGTGCAATGAAATTGGCTGCTTTACATTTTTGGGGCAAGTTTTTTTGTAGTTTGTTTGTAAAAAGATGATGTGGTTGTGCACTGCGACTTGAGATTTGATGATATTGTATGTGAAGTGTAATTGAGCTTTGTTTTATCATTTAGAGTATATTAAGTATGTGGTATTATATTGTAACAGACAACCTAATGAACAAGAATTTTTGATTTTATTTATCTTCTTTAGTGTTCTATTCATTACTCCCTAAGAGACATGCCATAATTGTATATTGTTTGTGGAAATTTGTGAATGGAAAGGATATTGTTTTGGTAAATTGCTTTTGAGATGTAATATATATAGTTTCTTGCAAATATTTTTGGTGGGTTGAAAGTAAGATTAATTTCTATAATTTTGAAGATGTTCATGGATACGTATTTATTTCATCAGCATGTTTAAACTTCGTTCCATTTGTAGGAAATCGTGACTCTTTGGTCTTTTAGTTAGTAATCGATCCCACATTGATTGGGAGAAGAAAGAGTTGTGATTCTCTAATCACGAAAGAGGAACTATAAGAAAAATATTACTCTATTTCTTACTGAATAGAATTTACAGAGAATTCTTTAAATCTCTTTAAAATAAAAGAAAAAACCTCTCGTTCTCTTTAAACATACTCTTTCTTTTCTTTTTGGTGGTGGTTTACAATAAAATAAATGAGGCTCTATTGATAGTAAAAAATTGGTCATCCTTCATTAATTGCAGCATGCCCATTGTCAATAAAAATTGCAAAAGTTGGCTGCCTTCTTCCGTGCATATTGCAGCTGAGAAAGGAAAATTTCAATATTTCATTTTTCACATTTTGTATTGTAAAAAAAAAAAAAAAAAGGTTGCTGCTGGTTTTTGACTTTTCCTTTCTCTTTCTAATTTTTCAACAAAGTATGCTAGTTTCATTCCAAAGAAACTTGTTTCATTTTTAATTCTTTCGAAAAAAATAAACGGCTGCAAGTTAAAAATGGTTGCGGGACATGTCAATTCTTCCCCTCGATCCGCATCCGAAGCAATTGTTATTTGACAACCATCCCAGCTATGACTGCACAACCCTAACTTTTCTCTTAGAACCACCTTTGTTAACGTGTTCACTGGATTCTCATTTGTGTGGATCTTCACTAGCCTCAACAGTTGTTGATCCATCACCTCTCGTATCCAATGATATCGGATTCAATGTGCTTTGTCTGAGAATGATAGATTGAGTTCTTACTCAAGTCCAGAGCACTTTGGCTGTCATAATGTATTTTGTAATCTTTGTGCTCCATCCCTAGTTCTTGATGAAATTGCTTTGACCACAACATTCTTTATGATCTTCCGTTGCTGCAATATATTCTGCTTCCATTGTGGATAACTCAACACACTTTTGTAGTCTTAATTGCCATGATACAGTCCCCTGCAAAAATGTAGCGAAAACCTAAAGTAGATTTTCTACCATCAAGATCTCCGGCTATATCTAAATATAGACACGATCCTTCCAAGATTGGATCAGCTCTCCCGTAGCATAGACATGCCTTCGATATACCCTTGAGGTACCTGAGAATCTACTTAACTGCCTCCCAATATTCCTTTCTATGATTAGAGAAAAAAGGGCTCATCGTGCCCACTTCATGAGCAATATCTGCCCTGGTACATACCATTGCATATATCAGTTGGAAAAGAATAAGGTGCTAAGGATATCTCCTCAATCTCCTTTTTGGCTTCAAGGGAGAAGATAGAGCTGCTCAAAGACCTAAGAAGCTTAGACGGTTGTCAAATAACAATTGCTTTAGATGCGACTCGAAGGGGAGGATTGACATATCTTACCGCTATTTTTTAGTTGCAACCATTTCTTTATTTTTGCCAAAAGAAATAAAAATGAAACAAGTTTTTTGGAATGAAGCTAGCAGACTTTGTTGACAAATTGGAAAGAGAAAGGAAAAGTCAAATGCCAGCAACAACCTTTTTCTTGTTGGGGGTGAAACGAGGTTATACGCATTATATGAAGTATTGATCACAACAATAAGATGAACACGAATATAAGAATTTAATTTGATAGAAGAATTTAAGATTTTATTCAACTATAATAGAGAAAGAATTACAACAATTGTGTTTATCACAATTATTCTGACTTCTGTAATAAACCAGCTTGTAAAAAAGAGCTAACTATATATCGGAGACATATCAAAACCCTAACAATATTCTTAAAGATATAAATAGTATAAAAAAAACCCATAAAATAAAGGAAACAATATTTTCCAAAAAAAAAAATCCAAATTTAGGTCACGAACCCAACAATCTCCACCTCGATACAAATTCCATTGCAACGAACGAAACTCCAAAATTTCTCCACCTGGAAAAAAACTCGTCTGCAAGGAATGAACTGAACTCTTTAATTAGAACCAAACTAACTTCTTCAACAAATCTAAAATTTTCCACATCTACGATATCTAACTAGGATAAATGAATCTAAGTATTGATCTGCAGAATTAGCTCGGGTTCAACTAAAATAAAAAATATTCAAAATTTACCAAAGAGGGCCAAAACACACCTTGAAATAGAATCAACATCAAATGCTTTTATAGAAGGCCCCTTGCTAGACTCAACATCTTCAAATACACTTAAAGCATGCGTAACAAAATTAGCATCTCCGTACCTATCTTCGCTAGGTTTGTACCTAGTAATTGAATACTATGGCACCACAGGTGGTGGCAAAGCGGTATTACCCATATCCTTCGAACTTAAATGAATTGTATTCTTCAACATGGATCCCAAATCAAATCCCAACGATATTGTACCAAACTAAATATCCACCATGGTACTAAACCTTTGTTGATTGTTCTTCACGGATTATGCACAGTCTTGTAAGACGTATAACTAAGACTTTTTCCACCCTTCCAATACAACATACACATTTGCAAACCTTCAATGCTCCACTTCCACCAAAGAGCTTGTACTCTTTTAAATTAAAAGTTCTCAACGAGACTAGATTTTCTTCAAATCTGAAACATGTTAATCTGATCAAGTGTTTTAACTATTCCATCCACCGCTAAGTCTGACTTTACCAATACCAGTTACCCGACTAGGTGCGTTGTTTCCCATAATCCTGACACCTGTCGAAATTGTTTCATATGTTGAAAATAAATTTCAATTGGGACACATGTGAAAAGCACAAGCTGTATTTAAAATCCAATCCTCGTAAGATTTGGCCTCGCCATCGAAATAGCTAATACATCATCGCTCAAGTAGTTCTTTGCGACATCGGCTTCAAGTTGTTGCAATCCCTCTTGATGTGTCATTTCTTCTTGCAATAAAAACAAACTTGATTATTGAAATTAGATTTCGACCTTCCCCTTTTATGACCACCATGAACAGCAAGGCCTTCTCCATTTCTGGTCTCAGATCCAACCGATGTTTCATCTTTTCCTTTAAAATTAAGCATCATACGCATTTTCAATGGTGAGAGTTGCGATTATATAAAATTGTATCTCAAAACGAAGTAAACGAAGCGGGCAACAAACAAAAAAATATTAATGCCAAATCTTCTTTATGATACTTTATCTCTAAAGTTTTCAAATCAGCGACGATCTTCTTAAAAACAGCCAGGTGATCTTCCAATGATTCATTTTCTATCATGCGATGAGAATACAAACGTTATTCCAGGTGCAATTTGCTGGTCAGTCTCTTAGTCATGCACAATTGTTCCAATTTCAATCACAACGCAATTGCCATTTTCTCCTTCAAAACATTTCAAAGAATGCTATTCGAAAGATGAAGATGAGTTTGTGAAAGTACTTTCTGATCATTATGTTGTTTCGTCTCTGTCGACTAAGTTGAGAGCATCTTATTAGATCTTAGCAATGCATCATCGAAATCCATTTGTGCGAGTACAACTAGCATCTTTACCTGCCACAACGAGAATCTAGTGATGCGATCCAAAAGTAGAATATCATGCTCCATGGTTACCTTGAAAAACAAGAATCTCGAATAAATAAAAAAACCAAAACCTCGATGCCACTTGTTGGGAGCAGAGCGAGGTTATACGACACGATATGAAATATTGATCACAATATTAAGATAAACAAAATGACAAGAATTTGATTTGACAAAGGAAATGGAGATTTTATTCAACTATAATAGAGAAAGAATTACAACAATTTTGTTTTTAACAATTATTCTAGACTCTGTAATAAATCAACTTGTAAAGAAGATTCAACTATATATAGGGGACATATTAAAATCCTAACAATATTCTTAAAGATAGAAATAGTATAAAAAAAACACGTAAAATAGAAGAAACAATGTTTCAAAATAATAATGATAATAAAATCAATCGGATTTGGGTCACAAACCCAACATTTCATGACAATACAAAGGGTGAAAAATGAAAGATTGAAAATTTCCCTTTCAAGCAACAATATGCACGGAAGAAGGCCGCCACTTTGTTTGACTTTGGACTCATTTTAGCAAAATTATGTATAGAGAAATGCAACCAACTTTTGCAATTTTTGTTGAAAATGGACATGCTGCAATTAATGAAGAATGACCAAATTTTTAATATAAATGGAGATTCATTTCTTTTATTGTAGATTACCCCTACCCAAAAAAAAAAAAAAGAGTAAGTTTAGAGAAAACAAGTTTTTTTTTTTTTTTTTTTTCAAAGAGAGTTTAAAAAATTCTCTGTAAATTCTATTCAGTAAGAAATAGAATAATTTTTCTTCTTATAACTCTTTCGTGATCTGAAAAATCGCAACAAAAAGTAGCTTGCTAGTGTCTCTTTGTTTGTAGGAAAAAAGAAAAGAAAGAATTAAAATTTTATTTAATATCTTGTCCCACATTTGTTGGGAACAAAAAATTGAATGGGTGGATTTATTTACACCGAACTGGCAATAAAGTTCAACCATACAATTGGATAGTCCTACACCACACAACACCTGAGCGACCCTTCAAGTCCACACCCGCCTGCAGTTAGGAAGTAGCTTGCTAGTGTCTCTTTGTTTGTAGGAAAAAAGAAAAGAAAGAATTAAAATTTTATTTAATATCTTGTCCCACATTTGTTGGGAACAAAAAATTGAATGGGTGGATTTATTTACACCGATCTGGCAATTGAGTTCAACCCTTCAATTGGATAGTCCTACACCCACACAAAACATGGGTGCCCCTTCATGCCTAAACCCGATTGCAATTTGGTGTTAATAAACCCATTCCATTTCTATTTCCCTTTCTATTTTCTTTTCCAACAAATGCAAACCTCTTTTTATAAGAAATACTAGAAAGTTACTTTCTTCTCTCATTCGATGTGGGATAGATAGCATTTCATTCAATTCACCTATGAAAGGCAATTTCCTTCTCTCTAACTCTTTATCTACGACACCACTATTACGATTATGTATATTAATAAATAAAAACTAAAGAATGGGTATGAAAAAGACCATGTTCCAAATCCCACAAAAGTAGCAATTTTTTCATCAAGGTGAAGTATTATTGATGGAGTCATAAAAGTGATTTATTTGTTACAAATATTATATTGGAAATTGTTGTTCTAAATTTAGAAAATCGAGTGTGGAATGAAAAGTGGAACAGGAGGCTGTATGGGTGAACTCTGCGACCGCATAGTTCACTAAACCATGCTGTCACATGGCCATATACCGGGACTTGAGGCCTTGGTATGGTTTCTCTTGGCCTATGCGACCGCATAGGTCAAAATTTTGTCTTTGTTTACCGTTTTATAGTCATTATGATTTTGAATTTGGTGGCTTTTCATTACATTTTAGCACCATTTCGTACTAGACTTATAATATAAATAGGTAATCCTAGTTCATTTGGAAATGCTGGAAAAAAATTATTAAATCATAAATAAATTCCAAAGCAATAGAAATCAATTCTTTTCTTCTCCATATTCATTTTTCCTCGTGTTCTCAAGTTTGGGTGGAATTACATCTTGTGCTTTGATGTAATTCTACAATAAGGCTTGATTATTCCTACAAACCGTTTGTGGAAAACCCTTAAGCATCTCAATAAATTAGGAGAGGGGCAAATTTAGTTTGAGAACAGCGATCACGTGTTCAGGCCTTCGATGTTCATTTTATTCAATTTGATCTTGGTTTTGTTCGTGTTTGTTGATCTCGTTGCTGCAATATTTTGGTGTGTTTCTTTCCAATTCCGGTGCTTCTCCAACATATTATACATCCAAACTCAAAAATGGGTACTTCTCGTCATGTGTATATTTAATTGCTTTTGGTCGTGCCAAATAAATACTGATTCTCTGGGCGGCGTTACTGCTACCAATCTAATATAATGTGAAGTCCCACTAGAATTTATTTCATTTGATGGGTTTTGGTCCATGAAATGATAAAGAGGCTTGTTGCTTAAAGTGTTTAATGTTTAATAGTCTCACCGAGCGATATAAATGTTATTTTCACCAGGTTGTGGTACTGATGAAAGAAACAAACAGAAATCAGATGCTGAAATTTCAGAGGGAAGAACAAAATTTGGTATTTTCAGAAAGGCTAAAAATGTATCCAGCAAACTAAGAAATTCTATAAGAAATAAGCTGAGGAGGAGAAATGATTTTGGAGTTTGTGAAATTGATGATGTTCATGAAATAGAGGAGCTGAAGGCCGTAGATGCTTTTCGACAAGAATTGATCTCGGACAATTTGCTTCCTGCAAGATTTGATGATCATCATATAATGTTAAGGTGATTTTTCACCCTGCACGTGCTTTTATATTTAGCATATCCTAAATACTTCTGGAAACGAACACGTGGAGACTTAGATTAGAACTCTTATTAGATGAAGAGTGTTTTTCCATTCCTGTGAATGTTACTTTGGTGGATCTGTCTATGGCAGTATAGAAAATGCTGTATGTGTGCCATGTTGATAAAATTAATGTAAAGTTTCCTTCGCTAGTATTTATTTCTTCAAGATATTTGTCAGCATTCTTGAAATTCGCTTTGGCATTGATCAAATGCTTTGAAGCTATTTATCGAATGTGTGGATCATAAGTTGGCAGTAAGTAGTGATCCTTGCTTTCCTTCCCCCTTCACAATATAAAAAGTATGTTTTATCAGCTTAAAAAGAAATTTAAGCTTTACCAAACATGCATATAGTAGATTAGTGATCCTTGCTTTCCTTCCCCCTTCACAATATAGCAATTTCGGATGCTACTCGTCTGGGGTTTAGTTTCAGCTTTATATTGTTCTAATTAACGTGCTATTTATTCAATATTTGGTTCTATTTGTCCTCAAATTGTAAAAATATAATTTATTCTGCAATAAAAAATTTGTAGATTTCTAAAAGCGAGGAAGTTTAATATTGAGAAGGCAAAGTGCATGTGGGCAGACATGCTTCAGTGGAGGAAGGACTTTGGTGCAGATACAATCATGGAGGTAATCTTTGAGGCACTTTTTAGCTATCATTTGTTTGACACATTTGTCTAATACTTAGCTTGTCATTTTGTCAAAAAATTTAGGTGCTTTCAAGGTTTTATGTTGAGTATGTTGAGTCTCTCTACCTGTCCACTAGTCAGCAGCTTTTGAGTTTTGAGGCTTGACTTGGTATGCTTATGCATTGGGGTATAATTAAGCAAAGTTTCGGATATGATTACTCTAGTAATATAGAAGAGCTGACATCTATTGAAGCCTCCTTTCATTATTACAATTGACCGAGAAAGTGGTGGAATAAGTAAATTCCTTGTATATGAAGCGTTTAAATGTCAATACAAACTAGTTATGAACATAAAAAAAATTGGGCTCATGAGCAGAGCTTAATGTTTTTATAGTCCTTTTTTTTTTTTCCTTTTGTTGTTGGAAAAACTTGACTGGTAGCCACAACACTGGTTTCCTTTCTATTTTATTTAATATTTGTTATATATATCACTGTACTTTGATTTGGATCTTATTTATTTCTGTGCTTGTATTATCTTCAGGACTTTGACTTAACAGAATTGAAGGAAGTTCAAGAATACTATCCACAGGGATATCATGGCGTTGACAAGGATGGAAGACCAGTTTACATTGAAAGATTAGGGAAGATTGACATTGACAAGTTGTTGCAAGTGACTACTTTCGACCGATTTGTGAAATTCCAAGTCCAGGAGTTTGAAAAGACTCTTGCTGTCAGGTTTCCTACATGTTCTGCTGCAGCAAACAGGCATATAGATACAAGCACAACAATCTTAGATGTCCAAGGATTGGTACACTAATTTCTTCTACTCATAACTTCTATAAACCACTCGGCATCATAGATGGAGATTCTACATTATTTAACATTTTTTCATTGTTCGTATTCAGGGTTTAATGAGTTTGACTGGACCTGTTGTAGAATTTATTAAGGTTCTTCAGAAGATCGATAATGACAATTATCCTGAAGTATGTCTTAGCAATTACCTGTCTCTGTACAATTGTGTCCTAAATATTCATAAAATTCGTCGCTTTAACAATTCCACAGACGCTTGGCCGAATGTATATCATCAACGCTGGTCCTGCCTTCCAGTTGATCTGGAATATTGTGAAGCCTTTACTTGACCCGGATACAACTTCCAAGATTCAGGTATATTATAAGAAGTTCATTCATGTAATTGAACTGCATAAACTATTTTTTTTGTCTATGATCCATGTAAACCAATGATGTTCAAACTCTCTCTAGGTGCTTGGCAGCTACCAAAGCAAATTACTGGAAGCTATTGATGCTAGGTAAGTGGACTTTTTACTCTTGCTTGCTCGGAATTCAAGTTATTTTACAGTCCAATAAAATCATTGTCATGTTAGTGAGCTACCAGGTATTCTAGGTGGTAGCTGTACATGTTCAAATGAGGGAGGTTGTTTGAAGTCAGATAAGGGGCCGTGGAAGGACCAAAATTTATTGAAGGTGATAAAAATGTTGTATGTAACTTCGCCACATACTGGCCGAGTTTTACAGCTGGTTCTTGTAAGGATTTTTTTCTTCATGGTTTTTGCAAGTTTTGTGTATCCTAAAGTTGATTTTTCTTTTATGTAGATAAGTTTAAATGGAGAAGTACATTCTGTGCAGAAAGTAACAATATCAGATAACCAAGAATATTAACGTGAAGGTGATTTACATTTGATATGTTCTATAGGAGTAGGACTAGCTTATGTCAATTCCCTTCTTTTATTTGATTTTTAATTTGTTCTTGATGATGCGTTGCTTTTTAACAATGCTAGAATTTGTTGTTTGTTGAATCCAATAAACCAGGGGAAGCCGAAGAGATTTGTTGGTATACTTCTACATATTTGGACTTTAAGGTATGAATTCCATTCGTGAGAATTCTGAAATCAAGAATTATGCATTAGGGGTATTTGGCTTACATTTTACTGGGAAATCTAATTCAATTTGTTTCGTTTTAGTTTGAAATCGTACGGATTCGATTTGCTTTAGAATTTAGAAGCATATGAAGTTTTTTCCTTCTCTGTATTGTATCATTTGTTGATTGTCTGAATATTACACCTTGTATGAAGGCCTAAAGGGCTCTTGGAAAATGAAAAATAAAGAAATCGAAATGGTAGTTGACATGTGAGTAACTCATTGAGATGTAATTTAAGATGGTGTTCGAGTAAACAAAGGTCCTAATTTAGTACAAGGAAAAATCATTTTGGAATAAAGATTGCCCGTGTTTTAGATTTTTTTTAAAAAAAGGTTGCACTACACGATTTACCATAACAAATGTCCTGACTATAATAATTACTACGAAAATTTCAATTTGAATTGAAGGACTTTATAAAAATAGGATGCAAATAAACATATTTCTGCCCTTTTAAGCAACTCATCCATTTAATTGGGTGGATCATATGGTTTAATTTGATACAAAATGAAGAATCTTATCAGGGCTTGACATATCGCGAGTCTTCCTTTAAGAGAGTAGTGCCCGAGAAAACGCGGATATAAGTGACAATTGGAGCTTATCGACAGAAACAAATACTTGTAGGAGAAACTCACTATTCGACTTGTTCCGTTTTATACACTTATAGCATCTTTAGAGAGAGTGCTCGAAAAGTAAGGGTTATGAAACTTGTTAAAAAGCTATATAATTATTAAAATTAATAAATGGATTGAAACATAACCAAATAAAATACATGAATATTTTTTGTGATAAGCAGAGAATTATGATGTAAGTTCAATAAGTCTTTTACATCAATACTGGAAAAAACTCCTTTATAATTAAGTGAATGAGAGGTTTGGACATAAGAACTAAAGCGAGATAGATGTTCAAAGGTAATTTTATACAAGTGCCTATATAAAGTGTTTGATATACTCCTGCACGTCCTATCATGGAGAAATAACTTTACGTCCATTAGTTAGATGGAAATTCAAATCAATGGACAAATGCATTCACGCATGCAACCGTCAAATTAGTTATATACAAAATGGATGTACATGTAGTATTGTTGTCTTCGATTACACTCATTTTTCATAACCTATGATGAAATGGCAATGTTATTTGTGCGCTATTAAGGAGAGCTGATTAGTCCTAAGTCAAAAGGTCAAAAAATTTAACATCGCTATTCTTGAACAACTTGGAGTCAGGTCACTGTAACATGATGTTCTACATATATTTTTCTATGAACTTTTTTAATTAGATGATGTCCTCATCAAATAAAATTGTATCAATATGTTAAGGATACATTTATATCAACGATTGAAAATTCGATGATAGTACATTTTTTCTATATATCCTCTACTATACAGGATATATGAAAGCAAATAAATACACACATCATAAGTCCTGTCTTACATTTCGAGAGATCAGTGCTAGATGTCAAATTCCTCACTGCAGACCTACATAAGTACCTGGGAGTACCCCTTATACATGAGAGTCTCTAAAACGACTTACTAACATACTCGAAAAAGTGCAAGATGGGTTAGATGGAGAGGGAAATAGCTTAGATCACCGGCTAAGGCCCCTAAATGATCGGTGAAATTTTAATATGTTATTTGTGGCTCAATTAATAAGTCTGTCAACCAAATTACAGCAGTTTTCGATGAATCCAGTTGTCTGGACCTTCTTATATACATTGATGACCTGACCAAATGGAGTTAGATTCTGAATTTTTCTAAGAGTTGTGCTATTGGGCTAGGCTCAAAGCCAAGCCCAAAAATAGAGCGCCAGTTAGGTTCTGAATTTTTCAAAGAGCCGCGCTATTGGGTTAGGCTCAAAGTTAGGTCCAAAAATAGGGCGCCTATGTGGCCCCCCTACTATTGGAGGGGGAGGAGGGCGCTGACCGAGCTAGTCCCCCCTCCAATAGGGGGACGCCACACTGGCTTTGAGCTTTGCCTGGCTTTGAGCTTGGTCAAAAATAATTGCCCTCTTTCAAATGTTGTATTGGGTTGAAGTTTATGTCACTTTGTGGATTTCAAATATTTTATGATTATCCACTTTATCATATGACTTTTATGAACTATTCAAGGGAAAAAAATAGAAAAAGAAAAATAAAGATTGAAATAGGAGACATTTTGATAATTGGGGTAAAACAACCAAGTCCGCCCGCATTTGACGTCTTTAGTTCCGCGTTACTTGTTTATCCATTGAAGTTATGTTTTCAAGTGAAATTTCGAGCTTCTCATAGAACTCGAGGCATTACGTATTTGATGGTGGTTCTTAGTGGTTGGTGACAACCTTGTTGGGATGCACCATGAGTGAACTCTCTATAGTTGGAAGGTCAAATTCACATTTCGTTTTAAACTTAGCCCCTGTTTGTCTCCATTTAAAATGCAAAATTTTAATTTTGATTTTTATTTTCAACCATATATTTATACAATAAAATATTTTATACGTAAATACAAATTTTTTTCCCACTTTCTAACCAAGAATTCTCCAAAAAATCACTATTTAAAATATTATTTTTCTTAATAATGGCAATCAAGGAGGGCTAATTAATTATGGAGAGCTTGTTAGAGCCTAAAAAGAAGATCGACTCTCCACAATAAAAAAAAAAAAAAACGTTAACGAGGTTATTAGAGATGCTCTTAAGAAATAAGAAACTGACGAGTCAGCATTATAGTTATATACCAAAAATATACTCTATATTATAGTAGGAAGTTTACTATAGAGGATATAATTATGTTTATACAAAAAAATCTCATAAATCAAGGAGTTATGGTTTTGAATGATGTGTCCGTGTTTGTTTATTGTTTGGAGATATTTACACGTAAAATGTAATTTCTATCATAGACCAACAGTATTTTGGCAAGCAACTTAGAGTTGGACAAAACTCTCGAATCGAACTGAACCGTACCAGACCCAAATTGAATCGAACCGAACTGTTCTTCATAAGTTAATTACCCTAACGGGTATCTGAATCGAGAACTGATGAATTTGGTTCGACTCTCGATTCTAGACCAAGAACTGAATAAGAATCGAATTTAAATAATGTTTTTAAATTTTTTACATTTAATTAAATAAATTATTTTAATTTTTTCTAAACAAATTAGCAAATTAACTAATTTAGTGATTAATACTCCAACTCTCAAATCAAACCAATTCCATGCCTAGCTAGCTTGACTCAATCTAATTTTTTCTTATTAATCTTATTAGCTGAACAATTTTTAGTTTATTTATATTTGTTAATTATGTTTTTTCAATTATGCTTGTAGAGTTTCTTAGTATGACAAGTCAAACAATTGATAGTTAAATCAAATAGTTGGTAAGTATTACCAATACTTAAAAATATTTTATTTTTATAACTTTTAATTAAATTTCATTTTTTATGTAGGCTGCTTGAGTCAAATGAATTATTAATATGGATCACCGATATTTTAGTATTAGTATATATTTTTTGGTATTTGTATACATTGAATTCATCTTATTGGAAAACTTGTTATTATATGTTTTTAAATTGAATTACAATAATTTGTAAAAGTTACGAATGAACATGTCATTAGTTGTATTTATGTAGTGTTATTGTAAATGTTAAAAAATTGAATTATGGTACGAAACCCGAACAAAATCAGATTGAACCGAACGGTTCCATAATATAAATACCCGAAAATTTTGGACCCGACGGCTCTATTTATTAAATATCTGAAAATTTTGATTCGATTCGGTTCTCTTCAAAATCAAACCGAATCGGACCATGTTTTGCCCTAAGTGAACCTGTCTCTTATTCAGATTGCAAAAGTGCTAAAAAATCATCAAACGTAACAATTAGAAGAGACAAGTTTGGGTCACTAATTGTGTTGAGAAAAGAGATACAGTCACGAGGACTTGCTTGTTAAACATACTTTGAAAGACCCTTACGTCAAATAATAGTTCAATCGGATGAATTTGTACACATAACTAGTTGTCTTGAAGAGCATGAATTAACTCTTTGAAGTAAGGAACGTTGCTAATGATAAGTGCGTTTTGTGTACTTATTCGAGCCAAATTACTAAACTTTTATTTCGTTAAAGTGTTAAATTTTACTAACTTAAATTAAATAATTTTTTTTTTTT
>CAIGRB010151467.1:0-12752 GCA_903798255.1 Fraxinus quadrangulata
AATAGTATTTTTTTGGAGAATATGGGGTTGAAAAAGAAAAAGAAGTTTTCGGTTTACTTGTAATATTCTTTTATGAAAGATTGTGTGGTTGAAAATAAAAGAGAGAAAAATTATAATGTGAAATAATGGGGCCAAACCAGGGCTAAGGATGAAACGGTTAATATTTTGTTTCATTATAATGTTCATTCTTGTCTAGCATTATGTGCCAAATATACACTTGGTACAAAAAATCATTTGTTTTCTCTCGTTCTTATTTAAATTTGTTCACTTGCATTAGTTAACTTTCATTTTGGTATACTTTTCTGTATTCCAGTTCATTCGTTTATGCATTATAAATATGCTTTAAGAGATTTGTATGTAATCTGTAGAATCGTAAAGTTTGTGAGAAATTGTGTACTTCATTGTACTTGTAAAATATCTAGTTTGATCAGTCATTTTGAAATTTGGGGGCAGTTCAGTGATAATGTTGTCGAAGATGTGGCTTGAATCACTAGATATATATAGATGCGATGCGATGCGATGCTATTTAAGTGAAATTTATATTCATACTCTCTTCATCTTATTTTTTCCTTTATGAAGTTGGTAAATGTAGACTTGTATATACTCTTAATTTCTTTTTTACCAAATATATCTTTAATGCAGTTGAGTTCATCGATTTCATTGTAAAAAATGTGATTTGAATCACTTGATAAATATAATGTGAGGCTATTAACTGAAATATGCATTCTTACTCTTTTCATCTTATTTTTTCTCCACATATAATTTGTTGGGTGAGCAGCTTTTGAATCTTTTATTATCTATAATACAGGAGTAGTTGGATTATTGCAGACGTGTTTTTAATCAATGACTGGAATAATTTTGTTTGATATTATCAGTTTTTCAGGTTTTCATAATCTTTGAATATGGAAAGGGACAATTCATGGGTCAGTCATTGCACTGATGACTTTGTGACTGAAACCGTCGAGTTCGATTCATTCTCTGAGATTAGTGATGAAGGTGACATGGAAGTTTCTGCAGTTTCTATGGATTTAATTATACCCAATGATCTGTTGGAGAGGATTTTAGCATATCTTCCTGTTGCAAGCATTTTTAGGGCAGGTTGTGTGTGCAAAAGATGGCACGAGATTGTAACTTCAAAGGGGTTTCTTCAGAATTTTCTGCATGTCCTTCCACAGAAGCCTTGGTACTTTATGTTTACAAGCTCAGACGAACCCATTGGTTTTGCATATGATTCCGTACTTCAAAAGTGGTACGGCATTGAACTCCCTTGCATTCAGACATCCAATTGGTTTGTTTCTTCTTCGTCTGGGTTAGTTTGCGTCATGGACAATGATAGCAGAAGTGAGTTGTACATCTGTAACCCAATAACCAAATGCTACAGGAGGCTTGTCGAGCCACCAGGTCCAAAATTTTCCGATTACAGTGCATTGGCAATCTCGGTGAACAGAGTATCTCATAAATATCATATCTCGATTGTTAGATCAAACCAAGTTCAGGGAAATTTCTTTCAGTGGGATCTCTCAATCCACGTGTATAATTCGGAAACAATGATGTGGACGACAACTTTGACTGAGGTTCTAACTGGGTGGAGAGCGGGTGACGAGAGTGTCATTTGTGACGGAATTTTGTACTTTCTGATATACTCAACTGGTGGTGGTACTAATAATCGCCATGCTCTGGTCTTTTATAACCTAGAAAACGGATCATCCTGTGGTTTACTGATGAGAACTTCCATCCCGGTTCCATGTTCTCTTACATGTGGCCGTTTGATGAACCTAAAGGAAAAGCTCATAATGGTTGGAGGAATTGGAAAACAGGATTGCCCCGGCATTATTAAGGGTATTGGGATATGGACTCTGAAAGGAAAAGAATGGCAAGAGATAGCCCGAATGCCCCATAAGTTCTTTCAAGGTTTCGGGGAGTTGGACGACGTTTTTGCTAGCAGCGGAATGGACAACCTCATATTTATCCAGAGTTATGGAGCCCCTGCACTACTTATTTTTGATGTGAACCTGAAGCAATGGAGGTGGTCACAGAAATGCCCTGTGACAAAGAGGTTTCCCCTTCAGCTTTTTACTGGTTTTTGTTTTGAACCAAAACTAGAAATAGCTCCTTAGTTTTGTTTCACACTGGATTCAATGATGTGTGCACAGAGTGCTTGTCAACCCCATCTCTTTATTTATATATTACTTTATTATTTATGCGACTTTTCATTCTATCGAGTCTTTTTTTCTTTTCTATTATAAGCTACGAGAACTCGAGAAGTAAATATGAAGTGTGAAGTTTAGCGGATATACTCACATTACAAAAACTCTTTGAATATTGCATACATTAGGCCACAAATTGCTTAAACATAAGTTCACAGCATCGATAATAGAGGTTATGTGAATGGAAAGGTCACATGATGGAAGTTCATCCTTGAATGTAAGGTATTAACAACCGCCCAACATAGATCAAAAGTTATTAATACAGGTTACACGAATACGATGTTGACTGTACTGTTTTATCGACCATAGCTTAATAGACATTTCCATGTCCGGTCATCATGCGGTGAGTTTGGTGACATGGGAGTTAAGAAAGGAAAGGTGGGACGAGATTTCTTTTGCTCAAGGTATAATGGGTCTTTAGAAAAAAAAAACAAAAAACGAGAAAATGACTCGCATGAAGGTCTACTATTTGTTGCTGCAATTTTTTACTCATAAAATTCACATGTTGGCATAATCATTGAGAAGATCAACGTGGCTGCTATTTGTTTGTAGAATTAGACCAACAACCAAAGAAAATAGATCGATGGTGGAACTTTTCCCATATTTGACTTTTTCTGTGGTGGAAATGGGATAGTATGAAATTGACCAAGTCTGAGGCCGACAAAGGTTTATACACGTATTATGTAATTAACATTTTTTTTTAATCGATAAATAAATATTTGTACAGATCAAAAGCTATGAACAAATTCTCCGAGCACACCCGAGCTTACAAGTTTCAAAGATGTACCAACGATATCAATCTAAATTCTTGTTGCTAAAAATTCATAACGAAACGAAACAAAACATGAAGATACGATGAAAACATAACTTTGTATACCTGTGTTTTGATCCGTTTGACAATACTATCTGAATGCGGTCTTAGGTCTTCAAAGATTAGCTTGTTTCTAGCTGCCCAAATATGATAAATAGTGCTTGCCATCGTAGTTTTCTTGGCCTTGCTTTGTCAAGGCGTCCACATATTGAAGAATTTAAAGTGCCTCTCCTCATTGCTGGAAAAGTGAGACAATACATGGCCAGTGATCCCATAGACAACCAGCTAGTTGGAAATTTGCTAACATTCTCTCTAGGTAAAGAATACAATAATGAGTTCTCTCCATCCAAAAAAATAGAGAGACATGAGTTCAGAAAATAGTAGTTATTTTCTTCTTTATTGAGGTCCTTGATATGTTGCTTCGGAATTTGTCGGAAAGTTTATTTTTCAACTTTTAAGAATAATCAAACACAGTATATTTTGAGTTTATAGGTCTTGAATTATTTTTTATTTTTCTCTAGTTATGTCTTAACACCTTTTTTTTTGTGCGCGCGCACACGTAAAATCGTCGTTGTATGGAAGTTTCAAAAAATATTATCAAGAGATTCACAAATAAGATTTGACATTAATAATTGCGTGATAGAGTTCAACAAGTAGTTGGAGCAAATTTGTTAACTACTATTGAATTTCCAAAAATGTCTTGATTTTGAAGTTTTGAAAAATGTACACTTCTTTTTTCAAAAGTGTTACCAAATTCTTACCATCCGCGAATTTCAAATCATTTAAGCGTGGTTAAAGTAGACAATGTTGATAAGGTTTTTCAGTCTACTTAGAACACAATTTCTCTTTGTTTTTGCAAGAATTTCGATCTATCCAAACATTATCGCCAAAATAAGCATTCTGAAGAAGTGTTTTTGTACGTCGTCAACTTTGCTTAGCCCATTCTTGACAATCATTATTTGAAATTTTTTTTACATACACATTTTTAATCAAATATTCACACAATAAAATATTTTGCATGTAAATCCAAAAAAATTTCGTATTTTTTAACTACACATTCTCCTAAAAATCATTATTCAATACATTATTTTTCTCAAATACACCATCAAGCAGGGGCTTAGATGACCATATGTCCATATTTAATAAAATTCTTGGCGAGAGAAAAGTTCATTTTGACAAAAAAAAGAAAAAAAAAAGGTGTGTATTTAAAAATTTGCACACATGCCAATAAAGAACAAAAAAAAGAGAGAGAGGAGAAATTCCAATTGTAAACCTATCTTTATATAAATTCTTCAAATAATTATTTCAACAGGTATTGAAATTTCTCGATTATTACTGTTTAATAATTGAACTTAAAAAAATATCCCAATGATTGTTGAACTTATCCAAGAATTATTACATCATAATTGAATTTAAAAATGTATCACAATGATCATTGAACTATGCATCGTGTTACACATCCATAACTCAAATGAGAAAATCCGTTAGGTTCAATAAACAACGTCGATTTGAATGTGGATGGATAACACGGTGCATAGTTTATTGACAATTGAGATACATTTTAAAGTTCTATTATTAAATAGTAACAATTTCTTTTTTCCTCAAATCGACATCTGTGAAAGAAGAAACTAAAGGAAATGAAGGGAAAAAAGATAAAAAATCAAATCGACCTCAGCTCCCTTGACACTGAACATTTTAATACTTTTATGTAATTTCTCTCTGTCAATTTGTTTTTGTGTTCTTGTTGTCCCTCTTTCAATCTTTTTATGCGAAGTTCAAGATACGGTGAACTGATACCAATTTATCCAAAAATCAAATATACTTTTGGATAGTTGTCGATAAAGGGGATATGCTAGTCGAGGATTTAATGGCTCCATAAATCATTCAGAGCCAATTTAGCACGAATATCTTCCATTTGGGCAGACATTTGAAAACTAATATCATCAATTTATTTCATAACAAAATATCACCTGAAGTTCTATTTTTATTCGATTTCTAGGTTTCTAATTTTCCTTTTCCTCTTTTTTCCTTCATTTTCTATGATTTCTCTTTTTATAGAGATCGATTTGACGGACTTAACAATTGAATTTAAAAATACATCTCAATGGTTACCGAACTATGTCAGTGTTACTATTTAATAATTGAACTTAAAAATATATCTTAATAGTCACGGAATTTCGACAAGTGTTTCTACGTTATAACTGAATTTAAAAATGTATCTCAATAATTATTAAAATATGCATTATGTTACACATCCATCACTCAAGTGAAAAAATGAATAGTTCAGCGACCATTATGATATATTTTTTAAGTTTAGCTATAAAGTGGTAATATTTAACGAAGTCCAATAACTATTAAAATATATTTTGAAGTTCAATTATTAAATAATAACACAGTTAAAGTTCGGTAACTAACCACTAAACAATACTATACTAACCGGGTACTGGAGAGAGAGGGAGAGAGAGGAAGTGTAGGAGAGAAATCAGTATGAGGGATTCGGTACTGGATCTATTTGACCCGAGAACGGCAATGATGGACTCGGATAATTCGTCGCCCACTAGGTCCCCTAACCCGGACTTCGCGTTCGCCTTCAACGACAGCAACTTCTCGGACCGGATCCTTCGGATCGAGATAGTATCCGATTCGCTCGAGACTCGACCCGAGTCCCAGGCTTGCCATACCCTCGTCGACTGGGCACGTAAGAGCAAGCGTCACAGAGGCGACGTCGCCAAGATGGAAAACGGTGAGCGAGGATACTGTGCAGTCAACATGTATACAAATAGTATATGTATATGTGCATAATAGTTTTGGATAGTTATGTGGTATTGGATGATTATTTTTTGGATTTTGATTCAATTTTTGTTGTTATAATGAATATAATCCACATGTTGTTTTGTGGCCTATGTAGGATATAAAAAGGAGAGCAAATATTTTTGTATTTTATAAGCGTAGCAGATTTTTCTGTTTAGTAAAATGAATACTTAGAAATGAAGTGAAGTTACTCAACTTAGCTCGTTTCAAATTTAGAGATGAAATGGCTGAGTAAACTTGATTAAAGTATTAAAGTCAGAAATATTGGAACAAGGGATTTTATTCATTGGATTTTGTTAATGTATTTACTTGAAAATTGAATTTTAGTTTTCATTTGCAAACAGGGAAATGAATTTTGTAGAAAAATTAATTTAAGTTTAAATAGAGACTTCTATTTCCAGTTCCGAAGCCTTGATCCGGTACTTGATGCTACAAACGTAACTTTAGTTTATTTGAAGATCAATATTTGAGCACAACCTCTGCTTTTCAGTGTTTTTTTTTTTTTTTTGATATGTTGAAATTATTAATCATGTTTTTACTGGAGTTCACACTCCATGAGTACTTAATTTTTTCTGTATTTTGGATTTTCTTAGACTCGTGCTCATTCTTATGCTGGCATGGGTTGGTCTGATGTTAATCAGACATGTGCCACTCTTTTACAGCTTTGGACATCAATACTCACCCTGAGGAGCAGATTCTAGATAGTCAGCAGCCTGATATTGATGATGGTGTAGGTGATGCAAATCACGATGAAGAGGAAATTCAAATGATAGAAGAATCACCCTCAGGTGTGGGAAACAAATTAATTCTGGTTTTTGGATCGACATTATGATTACGACTGATGTCAACAAATTTGTGTTCATCATATTAATTCTCGAATTGTTTAAAGGGAAACAAGCCAATACAGTGATTAATTTGGCTTTTCAGATTCAAAAATGGAGATAATAAATCCAGGATGACATGTGATGAGGAGAATATTACACAAATAAACTGCAGTAAGGTAGTGCTGTCAGATAAATGAATCCAAAAATGATCTGTGACGGTTTTGGAAAGTGTGTTTTAATACTTGTATGACATGTTGGTATATTTGTCAACAAACAAAGATTTAAATCAATATGTCCAGTCATCAAAATCTTTTTGTGACCATGCAGTAACTTTTTTGTCTGAAACACTAGATAAATATTCAATTCCTTCTGAAAATTTGTGTTTGATTTACTGAAAGAAATGTTTTCTACATTTGGATATTTGCTTCGGCGAGAATAGAATATAAAATAAATAAATAAATAACTTGGAAATATCGAAACTGACCCTTCAGCTATTTAAATGTCTAAACATAGCAATCTGTATCTCATGGCAATCAGAAGAGGTCAGGTGGTGAGGGTCAGGTGTAGCCTGGAACGTGAAATTTAAGGGAATTCAGAATTATAGGTTTTCCATACAAGTCATATCATATTTGTGGATCGCATCAGCAGGTCACTTGGTATCTATTATTTAATTGGTTGAATGGATTGCATCACGTAACCTGTGAATTTATTGAAATTAGACCTTTCGCTCTTGGCTTATTCAACAATATAAGCATTTTTCTAATTGTCTGCTTGTCATCAGTTACACAGTTGAGTGAGTGAAACATTATTGCTGCCAGGGACCTGTGAAGAATATGATATTAATTGCTTAATAACTGTAGATAAGTGCAAGAGCAAGTTCAGGCAAGGAATTTAAGGACATTCATTATGCATAGATTTTAGCTTTTCTTTTGCCATCTATGCATAATGAATTTAAGGACTTCCAGTTCCATGTGATTATTATTCTCATTGGAAGGATCTTCTATGTAGTTGAATTATTCTCAGGCAAGGCCGCAAGATTTAAATTATTTGTGTTAATCGGAGAACGCTAGATTTTTTAGCTTTTCTTTTGCCATCTATGCAAAATGAATTCAAGGACTTCCAGTTCCGTGTGATTATTGTTCTCATTGGAAGGATCTTCTTATGAAGTTGAATGTCTTTTCTATTTTTTTTCTCACTAGAGGATGTCTTATTTTCTGATTTGTTTGTATGATCGCTAAAATTTATTTTAGTAAAAACTGCAGGAGATGATTCTGCAAATAGTGATGATTCAAATGGGTCCGAGGATAGTTCGGGAGTTACAAGAGTTAAAATGTTACATATCAGCTCTCCTATTTTAGCAGCAAATAGTCCATTCTTTAAAAAGGTTATTGGAGTTTAAACTGAGATTTGCTATTCTTTATTTGAAATATAGATTTGCTAATGTTATTTAATTTTTGTAAATTCATGTATGCATATATCATCTCTCTTTATGTAGCTCTTCTCAAATGGGATGATGGAGTCAGAGCAGAGACATGTAACCTTAACAATTAATGCCTCGGGTATGTTATTGTAGCAAGTTAAGGTTTTCCTTCTTCTTTTATGTCTCTTCTTTCACTTGAATTCTTTTTCTGGGAGTCTTTCAAGTCTCGTAGGGAAGGGTTTAGGAAAGAAGCTGGTTGCTCCTCATTATGTAGACTAAGAAAGACCCTTTTAGCATGTGTACATCTTTGGGCTACATTGTGGTTGTTGTGTTAGATCATCTGCCGTTTCTCATGATCACATATTTTATAGTTGTGAAATTACGTGGATTTGATCACTCTTCTTTTTATGGAAATAGAGGAAGCTGCTCTCATGGAGATACTGAATTTTATGTATAGTAATACATTAACTGCAACAACAGCTCCGCCGTTGCTGGATGTGCTTATGGCTGCTGATAAATTTGAGGTAGCTTCGTGCATGAGGCACTGCAGCCGCTTATTGCGAAACTTGCCTATGACTCCGGAGTCTGCATTATTATATCTGGACCTTCCCTCTAGCGTCCTAATGGCTGAGGCGGTTCAGCCATTGACGGATGCAGCAAAACAGTTCTTGGCTGCCCGTTACAAAGATATATCTAAGTGAGTTACTGTCATTTCCCTTTCGTTCTTTTGTCTTTCCGAGGATATGAGAAAGTAAATGAGAATATTATTTTCCATCGTTCATTTTGTGGAATGTTACGTATGTTTTTCTTCTGGATATGGTTGTTTTAATTGATAGACAAGTCATGTTTATCCCTTCCTTCAGTGTATACACTTTAGATATATTTTTTCTTCTTTCTGGTTTGGCATGTACTGTGAGAAACATGTTAGTTGTCTCTTCAGCCGTGGACAGGTAGGATTAGTTTTGTTTAGTCTTAGAGAAGTTTAATCCTCAACAGCTCATTGTGTAAAATCCCTTCGTGTTGGATGTTTACATCATTAAAGAAATTGAAACTTGTGGCTTGTGCATCTCTTTGATCTGTAACATGTCAAGGTGAAAAATCATTTGATCTGTTATTTTACAAGTGCCAAGACAATATTTAGCAACTATGATCAATTCTAGTTGTATTTGATACTTATTTATAACTTGTGCTAATTGGGCAGGTTCCAAGATGAGGTTATAAATTTGCCTCTGGCTGGAATTGAGGCAATCTTGTCCAGCGATGATCTCCAAGTGGCATCAGAGGATGCAGTGTATGACTTTGCCTTGAAGTGGACCCGGGCTCATTATCAAAAACCTGAGGAGCGGCGAGAAATTCTTGGTACACGTCTGGGCCGCCATATTCGATTCCCTTACATGACTTGCCGGAAACTGAAGAAGGTTCTAGGTTGCAGTGACTTTGATCACGATTTTGCAACCAAAGTTGTGCTTGATGCCCTATTTTTCAAGGCTGAGGCCCCACATCGTCAGCGAATGATGGCCATAGAGGAGATGACCCCTACAAGCCGCCGCTTTGTCGAGAGGTCCTACAAGTATCGACCTGTCAAGGTAATCGAATTTGAACTCCCGCGCCAACATTGTGTAGTCTACTTGGATCTTAAGCGGGAAGAGTGTGTGAACTTGTTTCCATCCGGGCGAGTTTATTCTCAGGCTTTTCACTTGGGAGGACAAGGGTTTTTCTTGTCTGCACATTGTAATATGGATCAACAGAGCTCTTTCCATTGTCTTGGTCTCTTTCTTGGAATGCAAGAAAAGGGTTCGGTAACATTTGCCATCGACTACGAATTTGCAGCCAGATCCAAACCTACAGAGGAATATATTAGCAAATATAAAGGCAATTACGCTTTTACTGGAGGAAAGGCAGTCGGCTATCGCAACTTATTTAGCATACCATGGACTTCTTTCATGGCTGAGGACAGCCTCTATTTCATTAATGGCATACTACACCTCAGGGCCGAGCTTACCATCAAGCGCTGAAATTCCGGATCGAGAATTCCAAAAATACTTACAATTTCCATTTAGCTGGCGCTAGGCGATGTTTTACTTTGGCTCGACAAAAGCAAAAAGGTAACATTGAGGTTGACTCGACCAACTTCTGTTTCAATCACAGTCGAAGAACTGTTTAATTTCTTTCTCACCTGGGTCCTGGTGTTAATTTGTGCATGGGAGTGGATTCCATAGATGCAGTAGACAAATGCAACCCAGTACCCAAAATCTAGAGAAATGTTGTAAATATGTTGTTTCGACAGGTGGTTTACGCTGTACTTCTTGAGAGAAGTTACAAATTCCCACCTTTTTCCTGCTATTGATTATTATTTGGCTTTTATGTATAGTAGTTTAAATGGAACTTGCTAGTTCAAACAGTGAGGTAGATTGTACTGTTCAGCCTTTCAGATGATTTTTTCTCTCTTCTTTTTGGCAAATTACAGTCCGCTTAGGTAACTTTTCAGATTCCGAACTTTTCACTAGCACCACCATCACTCTTCACCATTCATCACGCGCCGTTGTTCGGTGCGATTTCATATCGGAGATCTAGATTCGACTGAAAGCAGTCAAGCACCATGCACCACCACCACGGTCTTTCAGGAGTCGAGAAACAATTCACCAAATTGATAGATGAACTTCTAGTTGCAGTGGAACCTCGATTTAGGGTTCAACACGTCTGACCCATTTATTAGAAGTTTTGAGATGGAATCAGTAGGACGATTTAAGATGGGAAGTTTCGAGATGAAAAACACAATGCTAGTATGGATCTGGTGGTGCTTGGTGGATATTGTTTTGGTGTGTCTGAGGTGGTGATATTGAAAGTGGAGGCTGACGGTGGTGATGGTGGCGTAATGGTGCTGATTGTGATGGGATGGTGTGAATGTTGCAAATGTGACTACGACAACAATGGTATAGCAATGAATATGTCACAAGTTGGGATCGTCGGTGACTTGGTGTAACACTAAATGTTTTAAGTAGTGGTGATGGCAGTGACAATGGTAAAAATAGACAACAATGTGTGTAAATACATTCTATTACAAGTGGTGGCGGGAAAATCGATGGTGAAAAATGTGTAACATGATACAGTACAAATAAACGCACATACAAATATAATACATTCTAGATTGCAGGCTTACTGAGCAACTTGTAAAATGTTTCCCTCTACTTGTTTACATATCGAACATGACAACATGAATTAGCATGATGCTCACAATGAACATTACGAATATCGGTCACAAATCGAAAATTTGTTTGGTCACAATTCATTCATTCATTACAAATTCTCGATCACTACTTATCAAGTTATTGGTCACAATTTAATTTTTGATCACAAATCAACAATTTTATAATCACATGTTATTTCTTGGCCACGAATTAAATTTTTTTATATGTCATAGATTGAAAAAATCAAAACTTTTATTGATCACAACTCGATTACAATTTAATAAATTGTGAGTCACAGTCACAATTTTTAGGTCACATATTATTTATTTGTTAAAAATTAACCAATTATTGGTCATAGTAAACCAAATAATTGGTCACAGACACCTAACAAATCTCATCTCATCCCACCCAAGACCACCGTCACAACCATCCCCACCTCCATAGCCACGACATTGCACACATCACACAACCACCACCACCACTGCATTGCACACCTCCACCTCCACCGTCGTAAAAAAACACCACTGAACCTCCATCACCACTGCCGCAGCACCGCACACGACCACCTCCAACGCACACAGCACGACATGATTCAGTCAACCATCACACCATAGCACCACAGAGCACATCACCGCTACACCCACCGCCAAATCGTCACTACCACACCACTCAAAAATTTAAAAAAAAGGGAAGAATAATGGATCTGAACTCCCAAACTGTAGCAACAGTCCGGCGAACAACTCCGCGACGGAAGGGCGCACAACTCCACCCCCACCGCACTACCCCCGCACAAGGCACCACACTACTCACCTGACCATTGCACTGCATCGCACACCTCCACCTCCACCGCACCGCACCAAAGCACATCACCGCACACAGCACCCGATCTCCATTCCTACCACCTCACACCTCCACCACAACATTACTCTGCACCTCCACCACCGAATCGTCGATGAGCGAAGTGGATCTGCTCGACGCGATGAACACAGCGTCATCGTCAGCAAAGATGGGAGGCATCGCTAGTGAAGGTTGGTAGAGAGACAGAAGAGAGAAGGCGGAGAAGACGGGAGATAGAAAAGACGGAGAGAGAAAAGAAATGGAAATGGTTTCTAGGGTTTGTGATGAAATTGATTAGGATTTTAATATAATACCTGATTTTTGAATAATTAAACTTTGGACCTGATTTTTAAAAAAGTAATCTTTAAATACCTGAATTTATGTAATTTCCACTTATCTTTTTGTAATTAAGGCAATTGGGCCCGTGCACAATAATCATAGAGAAAATTACACCGACACAGGCATTTACAATTTCCAATTTAAAAATCAGGTTTGAAGTTTATTTATACAAAAATCAGGTATCTCATTTTAAATATTAAATATTAATTCATTTCTATTTAAATTATAATTACTCAAACCCTAAAAATCAAAAAATCATTTATCACATTCTCTCGAACCTCTCATTCTCTCTCATTTGTTCGTCTCTCTCATCTC
>CAIGRB010151467.1:17075-48590 GCA_903798255.1 Fraxinus quadrangulata
GCAACGTTCTTTTTTTTTTTTTAAAAAGTATTTTCTATGGCTTTGTTCTAGAGAAAATAACTGTGAGTCTCACTCACTTTATCTAGATTGAGACTTCCTAGAACATGCCCAACTAGGACAACCTCAGAATTACATGTGCTTATTGACTGTTCGACAAATTTATGGTACAAAGGTCAATATGTATGTATGCCCTGGTATCAAATAGGAATGGATGATTGGCCTACTGAAATGCTCCTAAAATGCTTGCACCTGGTTTATCTATGGGCAAAATGAATCCACCAGTTCCATTAGCCCTTTGCTGAAATAGGGCTGGGTCGAGTTGAAGCCCGGTAACTTGAACAGTTATCTCGGCTAGTTCAAGTGATTAACAGGCACGTGTGTATCAATGATGCCAATTGAGCTACCGCTCCTAATAACATTTTTGACAAAAAATTTCACCTCACCCAGCAGCTGAAGTTCTTTCCTTCTTTAAGTTGAGAGCAAATATCAAAGCCTTCGACTTGCATCCGGTATCGTATTTGTGACAAGGCGAGTACAAATTCGTGGCGACAATGCGTTAAGAGTTATGTAAAAGTTATACAATGCACATGTTATTGTAGGTTGTATTGTACTAGTTTGTGAGTCTTCAATCTCAAGTTTTGAGTTACTTGCATATGTAACGACCAGTTCATGAGATACGTTGATTTTGACGATCACTTTTGAGTTTCACGTCATTTGTGAAAGACCTATCTTATAGGCTTATAAGCACGTTGAGCCCACTATCCTTTCAAGCCGATAATACGAGTTAGTGAGCCAGTTTCACAGAGAAGTTTCCTTTTGTCTTCCATATATTTACATTTGTTGCATTCAAATCTGTTTTTATTTTGAGATACAATTACGGTTTGATTAGCTAGCTTATGTAATAAACAGGTTAACACAAGAACTACTGCAATGCGAAGTTCTTAATGGTTGAGAAACGAAAAAAAAAGCGCGATTATAATCACAAACACGACTAACTATACATCACGCATGAATAAATTACAGCGTATTATTCAAAGACGAAAGGAGTGAATTCTACATCACAACAAGATATACAGAATACGTAAATAAATTAGATTAGAGGATGGGACGAATATAGAACGAATTTTGCACAGGAACGCAAGCATTTATTCAGCAGTTCCAGCAATCTTCTTCTTTATTGCTTCAATGTCTGTTGCCAGTTCTTTTCTACTAGACTGTAAAATCACATTATGTCCAATTAGCAACTCGAAATCTACACAGTAGCGATCACTTCGTGAAAGTGCAAATCCTATAGCATCGAACATTATTAACGAAGAAAAAGAAATTGAAATTGAAATCTTGTCACTGTAGAGTAACCTTTGAATACTGCTTGTAAAATATGCAGGACGTGCACGAAATAAATAAGGATATGTAAACATTTGCTATAGAAAAGTACTCCAGACTGGTATTTGCAGATCCGGCCCTCCTCCAAACCGACCTTTAGGCATGTTATTTGGGAACTTGGTCGGAAATATCGTAATATAAGGAACATGAGTTTGTAGATAAGAATTTGACCAAATAGGACCGTTCATTTCCTTTAAAACCCTTTCATCTTTTAAGATGAGGCTTCTCATTGAATTCAATTAGATTTTTGTTTTTATTAGTAAAAAATTTTAAAATGTCATTGGTGAGTACTGAAGAAAACAAACCTTGAAAAGAAGGTAACGATACACAAACCACCCGGTGTATCCAAGCCCGATGAGTTCCATAATCTTTGGAAGCTGAAATAAAACGTCGATCAATAAATAAGATTTTGGGTTCCTTAATTAGAAACCAAGAAAGAATGGCGAACTTTCATACATAAAATCCATCATTCATAACTAAATACAAAAAGAAAGTTTCGTTTTATCAAAAACCTACCAAAGGGACTGAGTTTATTGCACCAACTACAATGGAAGCAAGCCAAACCGCAACAATTGCACCACCTCCATAGAGGAGTACGGTCGACTTGTTTTCGACAGCATCCCACTGCAAAAGTATGACAGAAGGACAGTAGAGAAAAATTAGATGTAAATATCAGTTAAGTCATGGCTCGAAGAGCACGAAAAATTGAGCTATGCAGAATTAGGGGACATTGAATAAATCTTGGATTCTTAATGAAAATTATATATAACAAAAAAAGAAGTGTAATTACCTTTTCTTTTAGGTCTGTAAATAATTCATCAGCATCAACGGGGGTAGATGTCTCGTCTGATGAAGAGGCTTTGATTTGAAGCAGAGAAGACCTCCTCAACTCTGTTTAAAAATGAAGCCAAGAAACATAGGCACAGAAATATCAAGTAAATGACCTTGTATAGCAGCCAATATCCGGGAAGTGTCCTTCGAGTGTTGGACATTCAGAAAATGTATAAAGTTAAGACACTTTGCGTGGTGGGTCGGGCACTTGTCTTAGAGTGTTTTTAGAAGAGTCAGTGTCCAATAATACGCCACCCCACTAGAAGTGTCTGTGCTTCATAGGTGAACCTTAAAACAAATGAACCCTATTTACAGTCTCCATTCTCTCGACTCTTGAATCATATATACAAGTAATGTTTTTACAAGTATTAGATCACGAACCAATAACGTACTCTGAAGCCCTTAAAATTTGTCACCACCACACGAATCAAAGTTTAGACTCTTTAAAATTTGAAATTCGTAGAAAACCAAACTCTCTCCCCCTCTCTTTCTTTAATCTTTCCCCTGCTTCTTCCCATTATCTTCTCTTCTACAATTCTGGTTATTGTTCAATTGCGTCCATCATCACCAATTCATCTGAGTTG
Organism: Fraxinus quadrangulata; assembly: GCA_903798255.1. NCBI lineage: Eukaryota > Viridiplantae > Streptophyta > Magnoliopsida > Lamiales > Oleaceae > Fraxinus > Fraxinus quadrangulata. Next base: position 19,874 of record CAIGRB010151467.1, read on the forward strand.
GTGATAAACTTTTTACGCATTATTCAATGGCAACAAAACTAAAATTACCTGTGCAATACAAGTCAGAGCAACATGAATATGACACTTTGCAATTGCTCAATCAATTAAATCTCTTGTTATAAAGTACCTCCCAATCCCATCAAAACTTTAGAAATCACGGGAAGGATAGAAACCACATTCATAGGATGATAATTGTCTGGGTAGGTCGAACTATTGGAAGAAAATGGAAAAGAGTCATCGAAGAACTAACCTTTATGCCTATCAAAAGGTATAACAACGAAATATTACCAACAATCTTATGAGGTATGAAGTCTTACAATGTCGGAACCTATTAAACGAGGCTCCAGAAAAGCCACATTGCATTAAATTCCCAAGATTTTATGAGTTCTATCTGAATTCCTACTATATTGATAGAAACTTGTAAACAGATCAAAGCCCTCTCTTCTTCCTTCATTTTCTGAATGCATTTACAACATCAAAAATAATACAACAAACAGAAACTTTTCTCAATAAATTTAGGTTGACTACGTGAATCCTTTTTCGGGTTCATTGGGACCAAATAACTCATTAGAAGGCAGAAATAAAGCCCAGAAAGTTTGTTTTCCTAAAGAGTTCCTGGTTTGGGTTGCCCAACTCACATAGGACTTTTTCTTCAAGTCAATTATGAGATTTAATCATGTTAATTTCTATCTATTCAAGAAACTACAAATAACAATAATCTAATCAAGATTTCAACAAAGTACATAAATAATCGAGGTTCATCCACTCAGCATCCCAAATTTTTTACATGGGTTTGGTTACATATTACCAAAAAAAAAAAAAAATAAACCTGAAAGGTGCTTGAATGAAGTGGAAAAGGCCGGTGCAGAGAAACGGAGTGGAAGATAAGGCAAGGCAGAGAAGTGGGTGGATTTGGTGGTGGGGAGACGGTGCATCGAGACGGCGGTCGCCGCCGTGGAAGTGGAAGCTGCCACCGCTGCCATTTAGTAGTAGCTGACTGAAAATTAAAAATGCCTTTGTATAGGTTTTGGTTCTGACTTGTGTTTCCGTGTTCTCTCTCTATTTCTTGATCGAAAGACTCTCTTTGTTGTAAAGCAAAGATTTTTGTTAACAAATTCTTGTTGTTATCCACAACATTTTTTCCTTTCTTTCGGACAAGAATCAAATGATTTCATTGGATGACACGTGGAGAAAATGAGTTTTCTGATTGGTTCATTCCCTATCCTCAGAAATCCTCAATTTCTCGCTCGAAAACATTTTCCAATGAGTTTTCTGCATGGACCCTGGTTTGATTGGGCATAACTCGCGATTTACCTCCGCCCAGAGTTGAGACATCGATGATGGATGATCCAGTATATAGTTCGACGTAAGCTGAGATTTCTGGTATCAAAAAAAAAAAACCATTTTCCAATCTATTGTTCAACTGTCATTGATTTTGATGCTGTATCACCTTTTTTAAGGAAATTGCAACAATGTCTATTATTTGTAATTTATAGAAAAATGTTTAATATCTTCTGAAATGTCTAGACTATCATAGGCGTGAATAGTTGTACGTCTATCGGCTAAACTTGATAAAAGACAATAATACCCCACGGCACCACGGACCCCCATGAAGTCTACAATCTTGCTACATATATAATAACTTTGATGTCATTGACGTTATTCTTGTGAGTTGACAATTTTTATACATTGATTTTAATAATACTTTAAATAATTAATGACAAAAATTTTGACAACTCACACAATATCAATAACAATGTCATCTAAGAATGTACATTTAAATTAGCTCTAAACCCTATTATTCATTCTTTAGTCGATAGTTGAGGGACCACTTGTGAAAATTGCCGATGTTGCTAAAAAATCCATCATCATCTTAATTTCTTCTATTGCATCACCAACCACGAGAGATTTGACTTCGCATCGCATCGAATCTTTCGCTCTTGTCAATAGGATTATTTTTTTCGATATTACAAGTGTAGTTACTATGCTTATATTCATATATTTTTACGCTCATTTCCATATGTCTTACATGTCACATCCCCATAAATCATATTAAAAAAATTAAAATTAAACAACTATCCTTTGAAATCATCCTTCAAAGTAACTCCAATGCCCTTTAAAAAAATAAAAAACCATCCAATGTCATCTTAACACCACATTGTTTAAGCTCACCATCACTAAATATAAAAATAAAGAATGACGCTATTCAACCTCATTGATAGATTGTTGACTTTTTGAAGAATGTCATATAAGCATATGTTATATTAGCTATGTCAACGAGTCGAGCCCGAGCCAAAAAAAAAAAAGCTCGAACTCGACTCGAGCTTTTTTGGGTCGAATTTTTTTTGGCTCGAGCCGAGCCGAGCAAAACCCGGCCAAGAAAAAAGGCGCTCGACCAGAGCTTTGGCTTGAGCCTTAGCCGGCCCAAGCCGACTCGTATATTATTAAAAAAATAAAAATAAAATGAAAAATTAAAAAAATGAAAAACTACCCAGGCTAGCTGCCGCTGGGCAGGCACGCACAGCTGCCCAGCAGGCAGCTAATGTAGCTGCATGAGAACTTTTAATTTTTTTTAAAAAAAGTATGCTACACGGGCCGGTCCGGGCGCGGGCCAATACCCCAAAATGGGGCTTGGCTCGAGCCTTGGCTCTATACAATCGAGCCCAAGCCGGACCCGGCTCAGACTTTTCCCGAGTCGACGAACTTTTTTATCATCCCTATATTCTATTAAATATGTCTGACATTGGTTATTACTCAGCCACACCAATTATGATATATTGTTAAAAATTCAGTACATTTTTCTTGTGAACGTGCTGGTTCATACCTCAAATTTCAAAGGCATTTTAAAATAAATTTTGTTACTTGTACATAAGTGATTATCGAAAATGACGTGGAGCAAAAAAAAGTAAAATTATTTCTTGAAAGCACGTGGGCCCATTCCGGACTTGAAATGCCAAACTAATTTCCATTTAATCTCCTCCCAAGAAAACAATAAACTGTAATTTCCCAAAATGACCACGCCAGCCACATGACTTTGCTTATTAGTTGGCCTATTTGATTCCCGAAAAGATCGAGTAGATAAGGGACGCGTCCAGCTCACCAATCCCACCTCCCACCCACCCTATGCCTGATCGTATATACGTACAACTGTATATACGCCTTTTTTATACGGAGACACGTGTTGGGTGACGTGTATATTTGCCTTGGCGCTCTTCTTTTTGTCTTCCTTCTTCGCTCTCAAATATCGGAGAAGAGAAATAATAATAAAAAAAAAAACTTTTGTTTTGCTCTGTGTCTGTGTTTTTGTTTTTCTAGAGAAAGAATGCAAGGAGTTTAGAAGTTTGGAAATTCAGAAACTGGGGAGTTTTGGAGTTATTTTGGTTGGAGACTTTCAGGTATGTTAAATTTTGAGTATTATTTATGGATTTTTGTAACTGTCGGTGGATTGAAGTGGAAATCTTTCCTAGTAAGGTTTGAATTGCCTGAATTTGGGTGGTGTTTCCTGCTGATCACTGTGAATTTTCTTTATTTTGTGTGATTTAAGTTGTTAAACTTACTTTGATTTCTTTCTTTTTGTGAATATGAAGAGTTTTGATTTGAAACAGATGGATTAAAGCAAAATTTTAATATTAAGCATTCTGATTGAGAAATCTTAAGGAATAGTCAGCAACATAAGTTTAATTTTATTATTGTTTTGGAATTTTAGGTAGATGACGAGGATAATTTTGTCATTACATTCTTGGTTGTTTTGGATGGTTAACAGTTACTAGATCTTATGTCAAAGTGTCAGTGTTGGGTGGAAACATGAAAGGACGATACTGCCATCAGCTTATGCTCTGTTAATATTATGTGTATTTGTAGACCTAAGAATTATTACTTTTAATCAGCGTAATTATCGTAATGGGTAGCATCAATTTAGATGAACTACAGTCATTTATTAATTGGATCTGTAGTGTTTGGTCGGGAAAGGTTGTCCGCAATTTATTTTTTTAACAAATTTTTTCTCAAATAAATATGCAAGTCTAGCTATTTATTTAGGCTGGATGAACATCCCAAATTTCTTTTTAAGATTTCTGGCATCAAATTGACAAATTTTGAGTCCTATTTGCAGTTGATTGCATCTGGAATTGAATAAAAATTATATATCGATATATGTATGGGAAATTTTCCTCCTCAAAATCCATATTTGGCTTATGCTTTCATTTTAATTGATAACTAGTGGAAAACCTTGGAAAAGAATTAACAAAAAGGAGGTAGGAAGTAATGAACATGACATGATAAAGAGAGGTGTCATTAAGTGCACATTTGGCATTAAGTAATGGACATGACTATAATATAAGAACAAGATATTTAGCTTCTTTTTCCACTTCATTATTGTTGAATGCTATCAATCCCCTCTACCAAACATGCCATAAGTGTATCCGCGTGGTTTAGCTGAGATGAAGTGAAGTTTCATGTTTTTGGTTTTATAGGGTCAATAAACTTAACCATGTTCAAAGAGGACATATATGCTGCCTTTCTATTCTGCTATTGTTGTTTCTATTAGTTCTATACTTGGTTTCCAATGGGAGTTCCTTACTCATTTTCGCATTATTAATCTTGAGCTATTAGTCGCAAAGATGCTTTTATACCTCTTGGCAATGTTTTGCGTGGTTTTTCCATCTTGCAGAAAGATCAAAAGGATTTTCTTGTATCATTGATTGATTGGGTTGTCGCGCTATCATGGGAAACAGTGAGGAAGGGGAGTCTGTTAAACCCGAGAAATCATCGTCACCTGCAATGGTAAGCCTAGAATAATCGTTACAGTAATTTATTAGTCTATGCACATCCTTTAGAAAAGTAGGAGTGCGTATCCTGCCAGAATTCACTCATCTTACGGGATCGTAGTCTCACTTCTGAACACAAAATCATTCTATTGTTCTTTGTCCTTCAGCCTTTGTTTCCTTTACTACATTAGTTGAAGTCCATTTCTGAGTAGATGTAAAATGCATTTCACCTTGACAGGACCAGAATAATGTTTACACGTACCCTGATTGGGCAACAAAGCAGGTTGTTGTCTCTATCCAAGTGCTTTGTTATAGTTGGGAGTAAATTAAATCATATTACATTTTATCATTATTTTCAGAGACACATTGATGCTAATTATTAGATAGTTTAATCTTCAGGCATATTATGGTCCCCGATTCACTGTACCACCATATTTCAACTCTGCTGTAGCTGCTGGTCATGCTCAACCTATGTATATGTGGGGACTACCACAGGTATTTCTTAAACTGTATACACGCGGACACTCACACACATTTATGTAATTATATTTTCTTTGAGGGTGGGGGGTGGTATGCAGTTTCCGCTTGATTCTATTATCATCATTTGAAGCCATTTGCTGGAGCTGTCCATTTGAAATAATATTAACACTCACTTCTTTATGTTTCAGTCTATGATGAAACCTTATGGGGCTCCATATGCGGCATTCTATGCTCATGGAGGAGTTTATGCACATCTTGGAGTTCCCCTAGTAAGTTTCATGTTTCTTGGACTTCAGTATGCGACTAAATAAGATCCTGATATCCGTGAAGGGACTGTCTGATCACCTCATCCTGAAGGAGCCTCTACCAAGTCAGTTATGTGGTCTAAATGCAATTGCAATAATAAAATAGCCTGCTTATATTGATCATTATTTTCCTATTACTTTTAAATTTCCCGTGCAAGATACCTACGTTGTGTGGAGCGTTCCACCACTATTTGGCATTTTCTGTAAAACCTTAGAATGATAATATGTTGGACTGTGTGGAACTTAGCCTACATTTGACTCGTGTTTAGAAACATTCAAAACACTTTTTATCTATAGTAAACAGGACCTACAACTATTATCAACCTATCCACCACTCATTTCTATCTTTTTGTAAGCGAGATAGTTTATAAACACTTCCCAAACATACTTTTAATTATAATGGGTGCTTCTCTATTATGGTGAAAAACCTGTAGCAGCTAGTGGATGAAGCTTTTACATTTGAGGGGAAACTCCTATAAGTCTGTGTGCTCTGCATGTTTTGCGATTGTAATAGCTCCCAAGTTAGTTAAGAGTTTAGTCATAGCCACCTTTAGATGCTTTGATTATTTTAGTAATAAGAGCTGCATCCTTATGAGTAGATTAACTTTAAGCTTCATAGTAGTATAATTGTTAGGAACGGGATGTAATATAATGACTATGCGGTCATGTAGGCTGGTACATCTTTCAGCACGGACACACAGGCCAAGTCTTCTGGTAACACGGATGGAGGCATGGTGCAAAAATTGAAAGAATTTGATGGGCTTGCATTCTCAATTGGCAATGGCCACATGGAAAGTGCTGAAGGTCAAGTTGATCAGAGAGCCTCACAGAGGTTTGTTAACATATAATGACAGCTGCGTTGCTTGTACTTAAAAGTAAATTATAATCTTATACGCGCTTTTGGTGAAGCTTAAAAGTTATTTTTACGTATTTTGACTTTTTTTAGCCGAACATGCTCATACTGTCAAAACAAGTAAGATTTTGTACTGAAAATTTGAGAGCAGAAGTGCAAGTAACTTGTAAACAACCTCAAAATTGTTTGGCAAAAGAATTTACTCAGGAACTTTTAAGCTTAGCCGAATGTGCTCCCTCTGCCTAAATATCCTGATTCTTAACTAAATAGAAAATATAAATTCCTTACTGGTTATTTAGATATTCCGAACTGAGTGGAACATTTCATGCTTCCTGAACAGTGAGGAGACTGAAGGTTCTAGTAACGAGAGCAATGGAATTACAGCTGGGGTAAGTGTTTTTTTATTATATAGATTTGTCATTTGTCAAGAATATTAATTTAATTTTGTTTATCAGTTTGGAGTGTATTATCTCTTTTTTATTGCATCATTTTCTAGGCTGGTCAGAATGGAGAGAAAAGAAGCCGGGATGGAAGTCCTAACAACAGTAAGCTTTCTTTTCGAAGTAAAATTGTCTTTACTGGAAATATAATTCCACTAACCGCCGCATCTTGGTTGGCTTCTCTTTTCCTTTTTCCTCATACATTGATGTCGGTATCCGGCACTTATTGAAATATAGAAATTAGAGAGAGGCTATATGTATCGGGGGGGTTGACAACCCCCCCTACCGGCCCCCTCACAATAGTAAAGGTGGGCCACCTCCCCGGTACATAGAAGAAATATTCTAGAAATTATTTTCATTTTTGGTTGCATGGCTATTGTGAACAATTGTCAGCAGAACATATGACCAACTTGCAAAAGTATTTTTGTGATTTTCTGCGTATATGTGTATTACGTAGTAGTTTTTTGACGTAGTAGTTTTTTGACGGGCACTTGAAGTTTTCCTTAGTAGTACTTGCATGTTTAGCTAAGCTTACTCATAAGTAAATATTAAGTTTCAAAATAAATTATTTTTTTGTTGGTCAAAGTTAAAAAATATGCAAGTTATATTTTTACATTAAGGTAAGAGTTTACTTTTAAAATAAATAACTTTCATGCTCTTAGTCTTCTTTACATCTTATATATCTTTCGTTTTTAGTCCTTGATTAAGTGTTCTTCTGTCGAAACAAATCATTTTGCTATGATGCAAGCATTATGGATAGCCGCTTTTTTTTTATTATTGCACACTTCATTTTCGACAACTTACTATTAACCAGTTTAAGCTGAATAGGTAGAGAAGTAGCTTAGTTTCTGATGCTTTAATATTCTGAAAGCAGATGGAAAGATTCAGACACAAAGCACAGAAGTTCTGTTACAAAATAATAGTGAATGAATATTGGCTTAACAAATACTGGATGGAGACATACCGGCCGTGCAACTAAATTAACAGAAATACCGGATAGACACATACCGGTTGTGCAACTAACTAACCGTATGGATGCATACCGACTGAACAAATACCGTATAAACAAATACCGATTGGACAGCTAACTAGCCGAATGTTAGCCAAAATATTACAAATTAAATAATTTTATTAACACAATTAAAAAAAACAAGTAATATAAATTGCATGAAATAAAAATCGAATGAACTTTGAAATCAAGACCTGTGTGAACACAGTTTCCTTAAAACAAGTTCGCTCCCTTATCATAGGTGCTTGAGGTTTAGTTCGAGCGTCTGGTTTCTAGGATACAACGGAAAACCAATATCACCACCAATATTTTGACAGAATGAAAATTACGGATGCAAACAAGAGATAAAATTTTGTTATATGCAATAAAGAGAAAATTTTTCATGTGTTTGTAAGGGATGAAGATTTCTAAATAAATAGACTGTAATGAAAAATTAACATCCAAGGAGTTATGCCATTGACCACCATTAACCTGGATGTGAATCTATCCATTAACACAGACATAATCACATGAGTTTTATAAGTTAAAGAATTTGAAAGATTTTTGGTCCATTCGATCCGGCATTCGTGTACGTAGGTCGCGCTCGCACACAAATTCAAGGTTCGAAGCCTTTTTCGATCCGTGATTTGCACCCCCAATACGCGCACGTGATGAGAGGATTACACCCTTCTAAAGTGTAATCATATTTAAAGTGGTCATTGCCTTTATCCATTTTCCTATGTGGTATAACTTTAACTAGTTTCCCTTCAACACAAAAGCTCTTCCAATTCATCATTTTGAGTTCCAATTTTTCATTCACCTGAGCATCATTTTTGGCAAGTAAATATATGATTTCGATATTCTCATAGAAGAGAACACAAATCAATCATGATCTTCCGAAATAAACAAACGGTTCTCACTCAAAATTTATGCCAAAGTCAGCCATTCAATTTATTTATTTTTTCCAACAAGTTCAATGTTCTGAGAAAACCATGGATGCGATTGTTCCTGCAGTTAATACATCTGAACAATTGATAGGAAACGTTACTACAGCATTGGAGCTGAAAAATACTTGTAACACAAATGTGAAGCCCAGATCAACTAGTGTTCCACAATCTTGTCCACCAATGCTGAATGAAGCCTGTGTGCAGGTACATATTAAACACATTTCCCCTTCCATTTTCATCCATGCTTTCACTTTTTAACTAATAAGATTTTTGTCGTGTTAAAAGATTGCTTTTACTGAAAAAAATTGGAATTGAAAATTGGTCCTGGCTTTTTTTAGCTTTAAGAACACTGGTAATATCCTTGACGAAAATTAGAAGCTTGAGTGGACTTGATGTGGCTTCCACAAACTAATTCCATGATTTTTTTTGTGCCATGATAATACGGCATCCCCGATGTGCATTTTAAATTGTACTGTACAGAATTATCGAGAGCTGAAACGGGAAAGGAGGAAACAGTCTAACCGGGAATCTGCAAGAAGATCTCGACTGAGGAAACAGGTATGGATATGACTCGAGCATATGCCATATCATTTGACTGTTTCTTGGACCATATGATTCTGTTGCATCTCCAAATCTGTTACTTAAAAAACTTATTTTTGTGTCAGCATTTCTTTAAGCTTTTTCTTTATTAGTTTTTTTTCGTTTGAATTCTTCTCGTCCAGGCTGAGACCGAAGAACTAGCTATGAGAGTAAATGCACTAACTTCCGAGAATCTGACTCTTAAGTCAGAGATAAATAAATTGAAGGAGAGTTCAAAGAAACTGAAGCTTGAAAATACTACATTAATGGTATGACCCTGTTGATGTGTTTCTTTTTACTCTCTCTCTATCATTAGTAATATCTATAAGCTTAAAAAATGAGCAAACATTCACAGGAGAAACTGAAAAATGCACAACTCGGACAATCAGATGAAGCAAGTCTATACGAAATTGATGACTTAAGGATGAAACCGATTGGCACAGTAAACCTACTGGCAAGAGTTAACAACTCGGGTTCTGTTGACATAAAGGATGAGGAAAATGACACGTATCAGAAAAAAAGCCCCAGAGCAAAGCTTCACCAACTTCTGGATACAAGCCCCAGGACTGATGCTGTGGCTGCTCGTTGACATCCAAATCTGTAATTCTAACCACTCGACTCTGGCTGATCTTTTGGCATAAATTAGAAGCCCGATATTACCGCTAATTAATAGAATGTAAAATAATTTTAAGACGAGGTATCAGCAACAACTGGGTTTTATTTTACCCCTCAGCCGTTGCAAAACCCGAGATAGAAGACTAGTTTTTAAAGTTCTAAGAGTGATGGGATGACTACAAATAGGTAATGTATACTGGAGAGACTTGGGAACTATGTTTTGAAATGTTGTGAAAGGATATGTGGTTTATGTAATTGTTTAAAGAGCTTTTAAAATTATGGGAAAGATTCTTCTGCAAGTTAAGGCACGTCTACTTATTTTCTGCTATTATGTGATTCTGGACCTTTGGTTGTATGAAATTTTAAATGCAAACTCTAGGTGTGTAATTGTTGCTCGTTTGGCTCAGTGGTTCTATCTTACCGAATTTATCTTCCTTCATAGGTGCGAGATCTATATATGAATTGAAAGGTTCGAATGATCAATTGAAAGAATCAATACGTCTTCAAATTGTTTATTTACAAAAACGAAAACCCTTCTTATTGGACAGTCGAGATACTTTTTGAAAATTGGAATTCTTGATCAATAGAGGAATAATATTACCATTTTTGTTCAATAAGATACCAAAGTGTGGATGATTGACTCATTTCATATTACAGTAACTGTATATTTGCAATTTTGTACTAAACTTTCTAGAAGAACTAGTATTATGTTGGGCGGGAGGAGTGGGTTTAAAGAAATAACGAGTGGTTAAAACTTTAGAATAAAGTTGTTTGTACTGGAGAAAATGTCGGGGAAATTGGCGAATTTTGATGACTATTTTAAATCTATTTTCTGTGCAAAGTTCAATGAAAATCTGCCACTTGACATTTTGGGAATCTTCCCGGCAATTTCCCCTGTACATTTAGCATCTTTGAAAGTCTCAGGGCATATTTGATCCAGATTAAAATTTGATTTTAATTTAAGTCAAAGTCAAATAATTAATATTAACCACATCTTTAGTGGATCCCACATTTTTTCAACTACACATTTCAAAAATTTCTATCACAATCTACTAAAAATCTAATTTTAATTTCCATCAAACACCTTCTTAATATAAAATTGTTTAGTCTCTCTTGTATAGTATTTTGTACCAAGTATGGTTTTTCGAGCATTTTTAAGGCGCAAATGTATTTCTTGGAGGGCGGAGATATTCTTGATTAATTCTCTTTTATAAAAAGTTAAATAAATTAGTATTTTATGAAGCTTTTAATTTGATGATTATGCTTATTAGTTTAATAAAATAACATTTATTTAAATTTTTCTACTCGTCAATATATTACATTAATTTGTATATTTTAAAGGTTCTTTTTTGAAGGTAACAAGCAAATATGATATAGTTAAGGTAGCAAAACACAAGCACGTGATCTACAATGTTTGTTTATTCAATAAAATTATCGAAAGTTAGATTAAAAATAACGTGTAGAATTATTCAATTTTAGATAAAAACTATTGCAACGAGCCCTACATTCTTTGTTCTATGAGATAACAAAATAATTCAGTTGATGTCAATTCAACCCTACATTCTATGAAAACTACGCTTTCTTTCCATCTTCAATTATTCTAGTCGAACCTCAAATGTGTAAATTGTATATTTGCTCGAATCGAAATAAAAAATGAAAATCCCGAAAGCAATTTCTCCGAAATTTCAATGACCCTCTATGCAATTTACACGAGGAAGTGTCTCATCCCTTTCATTTTATTCAATATTCCTTCCAACCCAAATCTAGTACCCATCATGCAAGGTTAAAATATTAATTAATTAAAATATGTACATTTGACCACCTCCCTTGACTTGGTTCCCTAAAGTCAAAACAGTAACCACATGGTACACCTCAAATCACGTGACGCTCTTAAATCACCAACTTGTTGGTGTCTCCCTGACACGTGATTCCCATATTTCCACCTCTATTATTTAGTAATTAATTTTCTTGATTAAGCTTAATTAATACAAAAATGAGTGATTAATTTGACAAAATTTATCTCGAAGTAGACGTATGATCTCCGACTATTAATGAATACACGTGGTGACAAGCTCTATACATAAAACCGACAACCTTCAATGATTAGATTACATTACGTGGAAGAAATTATATTATTTACGTGTCCGTCTTTATACCATAAATACCTATTATATATTTAATCGTCGATTAAAATTAAATTTTTAATAAATTTTTTTAAAAAAATTGATGAAATAGATAGTTGAACAGTTACGAGTCCAATAAAATATATGATTAAAATTAATTGTCGACTTTGACTTTGAAATATTACTTTGATTTTAATACAAATTAAACAGGGGCTCGGTGCATTAAATAAAATAAAACCGATTCCCCCCTGTTTGATAATCTTTTTTTTTCCTACTCATTTTCAATCATACATTCTTACAATGAAATATTCTTCACGTAAATTCAAAATTTTCTAATCACACATTTTTCAAAAATTTACTATTCAAAAGCTCATTTTTCAAAAAAATTGACATGTAAATAGGGGCTTTATATACTTTTGTAGTTAATTGTATCCTGTCTTGTCGTCTTGCACCAAATATTTCCCTACCTTTTTTTTTCTTTGTTGGCTATCCGGAATTCTTGATCATGATTTTCTACTTTGCATTTATATTGTCTATTCGCAAGTTAAACAGTAAAATTTTAAAAAAAATGATCACATAGACAAAAAGTGTCGAATCAAAAAATGCGACTTTCAACTATGTGTTGCCGTGTACTCTTTAATTATGATTGTTAGAATCAACAATTCATCTATTCAGATACTATCCATATCTCAAATTTATCTCGTGAATTCCATTTCTCTTAAAAAAATTATTAAATCTAATCCATAATCCAATCATATAGCCAAATCCAAAATTCAATCACATGGATTTAAATTAAAGAACAATCATGCATTGGCATGATTTATTTTGCAAGCACGTATAGTTGTGCACCCACGTGTACATTTAATTCCTACTCAAGACATTGTACAATGACATGTACTTTCACGTATCTCCGTCTCTACCCACATTTAAAAATAATTATTTAAGCCAATTCTAACTTATAATTATTTCATATTGAATTCTGGCCATCCCACCTTCCCACATTCTTGCTTCATAGCCCAGGTTCCATTCCTCTCTGAAATCTGAATCTTCATTTTTAATCTTCATTACAGTTAATTAATCCTTTATTATTTTCATTTCACACTAATGCATTGTATTAAGTTGACATTTTGTTGCTCATTTCTTTAATTTAATGCATTTCTTAGTGTTTGCTTATAATGGGCTCTCTTGAATCTGAATGCTTCATTTCAAAGTTCCAAATTCTGTGGAATAGTTAACCTTTAGGTATTGTTGTGGTGAATTTCAGTTTATTTTGAAATTCAAGAAAATATAAAGGATTTTCTTGACTTACTGGGATTTGTTTACTCTCCGCAAGTTTTCCTGGTTTTGAGATTCAGATTTGGAAACTGGGCTTTTTCCGTCTGTTATTCTGAAGAATTTTAAACTTCTTTGGAAATATTTCGTTGAAAATTTGAAGAGGTGAATTTGAATTTCTCTTTATATATGTTTGGAAGTCTATTTTCTATATCATCATATTTGTACTCTTCTGATGCAAATGCGGAAGCGGTGCCTTTAATAGACTTTTGGTGAGTTATAGCCGCTTTTTTGACCTTAAATCTAGGTAGGAAGACTGTGTATGCCATTGCCAAATGACACATTTTGTAGAAATCTCTAGGCAAATTTTGACATGTTATTGCTGCTGAACGGTGAAGTATTTTTATAAACTTTAAGCCAAGACTTTCTTCTCAATCTGTGGGAGTATGATGATAAGGGTGATGTAGGAACTGATAACTAGTCAGTGGCTTTTAAATTGGGATAATTTTTTTGCAAGAAATGTTAATCAATGAAGTTGATTTTTCAAAAGCATCATCAGAAAAAGTATTTTGAAACAGCAGAAAAAAAAAAATCCACTTTGTCATTAGACGAAAAAAAAGACTAATCCTTAAGAACCCAACAGGCAACATGCCTTTTTCCCCTTGAATAAGACAAACAAAGAAGGGAATCCTGTTGAGTTGGTGTAGTTCAGATGAATGAGCTATCATACTAACATCAGTCTTCTTTAATTAATTAGGGAGATTGAGAGGAAAAACGAACTTAAATTTTGGTATTGTGCATTGAAGAATGGGGCATTCTGCAGTAGTTTGGGACCATAGAGCAGCAATTGAAGTAACAAAGGACTGGAATGGGATCGATCAGGTGGTGCTTCGGAATCCTCAGGGGGCATCAGCACGGGTAAAATCCCTTTTTATACATATATTTATTTATAGAATTTTTTTACATTTCCCCTTCTTTGATTGATTGTGAGAATCTTGCCATATATGGCGAACAGCTATTTCATTGAAGTTCGTGTTGAATTCAAATTAAAATATTTATACAGGTTAGTTTGCACGGAGGACAGGTGATCTCTTGGCGGAATGATCTGGGTGAAGAACTTCTATTCTCCAGCAGTAAGGTGGGGTTTTGATTCTGAAGTCATTAAAATTTTAGTTGGTCTAAGTTAAATAGTTAAATTTCTTGGTTAAAAAACTGAAATTTCAACATCCTTACAAGGTTCGAGTGGCTCAAATATATAATTATTTTAATCTTTACATATTCACCATAGAAAATATGGAAGTTTTGGGAAAGAATCCGTATGTGCTATTTGGTGTATTTTAATAATCAACGATAAAAAGTTGACAGATAATATCTCAGTAGGATATGATGTTTGAAAAGTTGGACTATCATTAGGAATTTAATGGCATCGGGCAAACATTAAATCTACTCCACAAGTTTCTATTAGTTAACATCAACATTCTAACACGATATTATACTGGGCTTATGGTTATATACTATGTTTAATGATGTATCTTGGCATTGCAGATAAGTGTCATCTACTTCCCATAAGCAGGACTTGTGTAGAGCAGAGAGTAGAGCTGTCTCTTTTTTTCTTTTTTCAAAATATTCAGTACTTGTTAATTTCGGAAGTGCAGAAATTGTTGTATCCACTAAATGTCCCATGTTTAATATTTTGAGTAGCTCTAGATCTTACTTGAAATCCTGGTAAATTTAATGAATTTCTAAAAATCAACTATGGCCAAGATAATTATGTACTTACAAAATATTGATTGTCTTCCATAAAAGATAATGGACTATTGACGACTTCGAACCTATGGAAGATTTCGGCTAGGATTGTGCTAGAGAAGAAATCAGTTTTTTATTAATATTCTTATCAATATCATTATTTACAATAAATTGAGAGAGGTCTGTTCTTAGAGGTTTAATGCATGCTGATTAATTTTTTGTTGCATTTTCCTTCTTTTTTGGTTAATTTTGAAGGATACGCTGTCTATAAGGCTTTAAATCTTTTATAGGCCATCTTCAAGTCCCCAAAAGCAATGCGTGGAGGAATCTCTATTTGCTTCCCCCAGGTAAACTGCAGCTTATTGTATACATTCGACATAATTTTTCGATGAAAATCCTCGACTCATGTATTTAAATGATGGTTCAGTTTGGAAATTGCGGTTCACTTGAACAACAAGGTTTTGCTAGGAACAAAATTTGGACGATCGAGGATGATGCTCCGCCTTTGCTAAATAATGATATCCGTGGTAAATCCTTCGTTGACTTGTTACTCAAACCAGGCAAAGAAGAACCAAAGTGTTGGCCTCATGGGTAAGAACTTGTATGCTTTGGAGATTTGTAACTTTTAAGATGTCTAGGCCTGCTGCTGATTGTGTGCATTTGACTTGTTGAAACTTGTTATTGGATATATTTTTAGTTCTATTTTCCTGATAAAAAAATTTCTTCTTTCCTCAGTTTTGAACTTCGTCTTCGAGTGTCTCTGGCATCGGATGGAAACTTGGCTTTGATATCTCGCGTTAGGAACATCAATGGGAAACCTTTTAGCTTCTCATTTGGGTACCATACATATTTGTCCCTTTCCGACATAAGGTAAATGCACATGATGGATGAAATTTGAATTTAATTAGATTTGTCCAATTATTACTGTTTCTTCATGTCTGTGTTGAACTGTCATCGGATAGTGAAGTGAGACTAGAAGGTTTGGAGACACTGGACTATCTAGACAACCTTTGCCAAAGAGAACGCTTTACAGAGCAAGGAGATGCCCTAACATTTGAATCCGAGGTAAATCCTATTCTACGTCGTTTATCATTCTAGTAGTTTTCCTGACATGCGATATGAAACAAATAATGAAGTCGGGCAGATGATTTTAACAGATTATTTGATGGAATGAGAATGCTCTAGCTGAAAAGTTTTTTCTTTTTCTTGCAGGTTGATCGCGTTTATCTTAGTTCTCCAAATTGTGTTGCCGTTCTCGATCATGAAAGGAAGCGAACATATGTAATAAGAAAAGAAGGTCTACCGGATGTTGGTAAGATGCTTCAATTCTTTTTTTAATTCCCCCACAATGGGAACATATGTCCATTTATTTTAGTCGTTTTAAGGTGACGAGAACTCATATACAAATTTCTGGCATTATAAAGCTTCTTTAGATTGTGCAAAAGCCGGGTTTTTCATTAAACATAAGAGAATTGCCACGGATGTATTCTTAAACTTTGATCGTCATTCACCTGCGATACCAATATATACAAGTGATATTTTGTGTACACAGTTGTGTGGAATCCATGGGAGAAAAAATCGAGAGCAATGGCAGATTTTGGCGATGAAGAGTACAAACAGATGCTTTGTGTTGATGGAGCAGCAGTCGAGAAATCGATCACCTTGAAGCCGGGAGAGGAATGGACAGGGCGTTTGGAGGTTGCAGCTGTACCCTCAAGTTTTTGCAGTGACTACTTTGATCATCAGCTTCAGTAAAAAACAATTATAATCAGAATCGTTCAATGCAATAGTGAAGCCTATGGTTTTTATTTAAATGGCTGCTATTTTCAGTTTGAATAGAAGAAATTTGGCCCAAAAATTGTTCTTTTCTTCGGTAATTATAAGGTTAGATTGGTGGAGTTTTTTCTTGTATTTCTTTTGGTCCCTTGTGTTCTTGGGAATGTTATCACTCAGCACTTAGTCATGGTCTAGTCTCTTTCAGAAAATCTAACATTTCGAGGATGACAGCTTCTACAAGATAACATATTGGCAAAAAATGTCACTAGCTACTCAACTTATAGTGAAGTTTCACACTGGTCACCAGGATTTATTTGGTTCTTAAATGATAGTTGAAATTACGTGACTTAAAAAACTTAACGGTGTTAAAGTGGCGCGAGCCAAACAGCATAAACCTGGTGCAAGCTAGAGCTAGCCGGCTCATCGAGGAGTGAAATGCAATTTTCAATTTAAAAAAAGAACGATGAGTGACATGCTGCCCGTCAACTCGAGTTAGTGAGGTGAATCGAGTCAAATTTTTTGAAAACGAGTTAGCTCAAGCTGGGCTCTCGCTCCATATGCGAGCCCGAAAGTGGACAAACCGTGTAATCCGACTCGACCAATTTTAACATCCCTCCATAATTTAACACGAAGATTTTTACATTGTGCCATGTTAGATTGTTCTCCAGCCCCATTTTGTTCAGCGCAAGAACTAAACAAATCAGGTATTGTTCTCGACAAATTAAGAGTCCGTCTGACAATCATTATTGTTAAAAAAAAGAGTTTTAAATAATGATTTTTAGAAGAATGTATGATTAAAAAGTAGGAAAATTTTTTTGACATACGTGTATTTTATTATGTAAATGTGTGATTGAAAATAATCACGTAACGAATCATAAAATAAAGTAATAAATATCAAGCGGCACCAAACATCAATCACTTGAATTATTTGAGGTCATTCCATCTGGTTCCGTCGCCCTACACTACGCTAAAAATAAAAATAATATGGGGGAAATATTTGCCGGCATGAGCAATGTCCAGTCTCGTGAATGTCAAGTATTGCAAGGCTCCAACAATGCTGCGAAAGACAAAGGGATCTATAGGATCATTGTCAGATGGAGTTGAGGATTCCTTTATTGCCATAGGAGTTGCAATCTGAGTACATTTAAGCATTTGAGTTCGTTCAAGGAGGTCATGAATGTATTTTTGTTGAGTAAGAAATAATCTACCAGGAAAAGGTTTGATCTCTACTCCAAAGAAGTAACTCAATGCCCCCAAGATCTTGAATAGCAAACTCATTACCAAGTTGGTCAATGAGCTTTGTGATAAAATCATCATTATTCCCTGCCACAAGAATATCATCTACATAAATCAGGAGAAGCATCGTGATAGTGTTTGAATGATATACAAAAAATGATGAGTCTGCCTTGCAACATGAAAATCCAAGATGAAGAAGAAACTGCGACAAACGATCGAACCAAGCTCGTGGAGCTTGCTTTAATCTATATAAAGATTTTTTAAGCAAACAAACATGATTAGGTGTGAATTGTCAATGAATCCTGGTGGTTGCTCCATATAGACAATTTCTTTAAGATGCCCGTGCAAGAATGCATTCTTGATATCAAGCTGGCGCATAATCCAATTAGAAGAGATGGATAGGGCGATGACAAGCCGAATAGTAGTTGGTTTAACTACCGGGCTAAATGTTTTATCGTAATCAATCCCCGAGACTTGAGTAAAGCCTTTGGCCACTAATCGAGCTTTAAAGCGATCGACTGATCCATTCGCTTTGTACTTGATTCGAAATACCTATTTTGAGCCCACAACATTAACATTAGATGGTCTTGGGACCAAAACCCAAGTATGATTGTCATGAAGGGCTTTAATCTCCTCTCGCATTGCTTTAGTCCACCTAAAAATCTTTGATGGCTGATTTCAACGTTTTTGGCTCAGCTAAGATAGAGGCAAGTGCAACATAGTCATTAAGGTAGGTTGGTGGACGTCGATCTCTTGTAGGACGAGAAGACCTCAAATCTGAATTGTTTGGAGAAGAGATTTCTTGAACATCTTGCATTGATGAGGGAGATTCATCATTATTGATTGTGTTTGCATGATTTAATCTTGCATCTGTGATGTTTTGATCTGTTGAACTAGATACTTCATGAATCTCATTGGTTTGCTCCTCATTTATTGCAACGTGTCTACTAAAATTAGGGAAAGAACCAGCATCTATATTATCAGTTGTGTCAAATATGAAAGATAATGGCCTTTCCTTATCGGAATCGATTAAATCGCCACCTCCTTTGTTTGCTTCAGTTTTGCCGTCTTCTTTTTCCTTTTCAATCCACTCATCTAAAGATGGAAATTTTGACAATTCCAATGGATGAGAATTAGGAATAACCATAGAAGGCCGAAAAGGAAAATGTTCTTCATTAAAGACTACATGCCGTGAAATGTAAACTCGCTTTGCTGTTGGCTCTAAACATTGATATCCCTTATGGATAGGACTGTACCCAAGAAAGACACATGGATATATTTTCTTTATGAACTTTGAACCACCTTGATGTCGCAAGCTTGGAAAACATTGACATCCAAACACTCGCAAGCCGTTGTAATCAGGATGTCTCTTGTAAAGTCTGTGATAAGGGCTTTGATTCTATAACACTGAAGATGGCAAACGATTTATTAAATAGACAGCAGTAAAAAATGCTCCAACCCAATATGATAAAGGCATATTTGCTTGGAAGAGCATCGTTAGCCCTGTTTCGACGATATGGCGATGCTTCCGTTCTGCGACTCCATTTTGTTCTGGAGTTCCTGGACATAAAACATGTAGCTCAATTCCATTCTTAGCAATATGATCCAGAAATGCATTAGAGCTAAATTCACCTCCTCCGTCTCATTGGAAAATTTTAATTTTCCTATCAAACTTATTTTCAAAAATTTTCCGATCAAACTGATTTTCAACTAATGCTTTGAATTTAAGAAAATGATCAAGAAATTCTGATTTTCTTTTTAAAGGATATATGTGTATCTTGAGAAATCATCAACAAATAAGCATAAAATCGAAAACATTGCTTAGACTCCAAGGGAGCTGGTCCCCAAACATCACATTGTATCTTTCCAAAAGCATACTCAGATATTTTATTTGTTCGATTGAAAGGCAGTTTACAACTTTTCCTAATTGGCAACTAACACATATGGTAGACTTTGTTATCCAATTTGTAACATCAATGATCTTCTTTTCCTTCAACCAAGACAGAATTTTTGGATTTGGATGACCCAATCGCTGATGCCATAAAATAGAGTTGGAGCTGCCATTCTTTATTGCACTAAGAGCCGCTTGATTATTTCCTTCTAAAGAGTAAAGCTATCCTTTCTTATGCCCCTTCGCGATCGTCCACTGGTTTCAGTCCTTAACAATAAACCCAGATGGTGTGAATTCAAAAGTGCACAAATTATCTGAAGTAAATTTTCCAACAGATAACAGATTTTTCTTCAATTTAGGGACCACTAACACATCTTTCAAATTTAATTTTCCTTCATCAGTAACCACACATGCATCACCAGTGTAAGACATAGGTAAAGTGTTTCCATTGCCCACGTAATTGACATCATTCCCATGATATGGTTCAATAAATGACAATTTACCTGCGTCATTTGTCTTGTGTGACGTAGCTCCGGAGTCTACTATAAATGAATGATCATTGGAGTCATTAAAGGAAAAGGCAGCAAGTGCTTGAGGAAGATCTTCAGGCTGGTATGAGTAATCAAACCGATACCAACATTCAATTGCAGAGTGATTTTCCTTTCCACATATCTGACAAATTACCTTGTCGGTATCATTAGAGTTGTTTGATCGTGGTGGCTGTTGTCTAAGATTGCTGGCATTTATTATTGTTGATTGAAGTAGTTATTCGGCTGTTTGAAGTTGTGTTTGCCATTTCCTTGAGTATTCATTTGTCCAGATTGTGCACTGTAGTGGCCAGCAGGGGTAAAACCTTTTCCTCTTGAATTGAAAGGTCCTCTTCCTCCACGACCGTTCCGAGCACGTCCCATTTGTCCGAAATAGGCATGTGTCTTTTCAATTAATGTTTTCTCCTCTTCATTGTTTGATTTTAATGTTTGCTCATGTCCCTGCAGAACTAATACAAACTGTCCAAATGAAGGATATGGAGGTTTAGCAAGCATTGCAAGGGAAAAATTCTCATACCTTGGTCCCAATCCTTGTGAGAATTGGAAGACTTTGTCAAGATCAGAAACTGGCCTTTTGATAGTAGAAAGGTTGTCACATATAGACTTGAAATCTCTGAGATATTCATATAGAGACCGTGCTCCCTTTTTAGTCTTCATTAACATACTTTTTGGATGCCCTTCTTTTTCCACCGTGATGGGAAGTAGTTGGGTTTGAAGAGATGTCCAAATCTCATAAGCAGATGCTGTTTCAGCCTAAAAAATAAGAATTAATACATCTTCCTTCATAGTGCTAAGAAGCCAAGAGGTAAGGATGCAGTTATTATTGAGCCACAGGTGGTGCTGTGGATTTGGACTTTTCTTTCCCGATTCATCATCAATTTCTTCATCAGGTTTTCCTTCATTGGTGAGATGATGAAGAACACCCAAGCTTCGAACCAATGGAAGAATTTGTGAACGCCATAAAAGAAAATTTGACGTGTTTAGCTTAATTGAAATTAAGCTATTAAGCTAGAAAACTGATGGAATTGTTGGATGTTCAATTGTGGTTCATTTTTCAAAACAGAAAAGGAAGAAGACATGGTTTCAGGCTTGCGAGTTTGTGGCTCTGATACCATGAGGAATTTTCAGAATTATTTGTAAAGGGAAGTGTTAATTTTATTGAGTTTTTCTGTGCATAATATATACAGCAAGAGTTCCTAATCATATGCAGTTAATTACACGACAATACAAGGAAAATATTACAGCTTTTGGTGACAATGATTATAGCTGGGAATGATTTCTAAAATTGTGCCATTGACTAACATTGATTGTGTTTGCCATTCTGTATTTCTTTCCTCAGCAGATTGTGTTGCCGTCCTTTTAGCCATTTCCTGCTCTTTCCTTATCAGTGCTTCTCTTAACAGGAAGTGCATAAAACAAGATAAGTATACAAAAGAGTTAATGTTGAAGGATCATTAACAGATCCTAGGTTACCTCCATCTGCTTGGAGAACTTGGACAAATATATCTATCTGCAAAACATAAAGTCGAACATGGATTTAATAATAAAATGTAAAATGAGGTCATAACTTGCCCTGCATTAGGTTGGAGTAAAACCTGAGAACGAGGGATGAGGTGTGTCAATATGCAGGCTTCCATTGTTTGGCGAATAACCAAAGATATCTCTGTGGCATGTCACATAAAAATTATTAATAAGGAATTAATAGCATTTAAAAGTAAAGCACATTGGTACAATCATGAAGCCAAAACAATTGCAAAGAGGAAGGAAATAATTCGAGGCTCCAAGAGAGCTTCTAGAGCATCTAAGAACATTCAGGCTTACGACATGACGATCCCATGCAGTGACGAACACAGGATTTCGAGTCAGTACGGACGACCGTTGATCGTCTACTGTTGTCAGCAATAAAATATTAAGAGTCCTGTTTGATGCCTTTTTTTTGGGCAAAAAATGTATTTTAGAATAGTTATTTGATGGAGAATGTGTGGTTTTATAAGGAAAATTTTTGATTTTGCATGTAATATTATTTTATTGAAAAATATGCTGTTGAAAGAAGAAAAAAAAGAGAAATCGAACAAGGTATAAAATTTAAATATAATAATTATTTTGTTCAAACTAAACATATATAATTTTGTTGTAAAAATTAACAATATTCACAAAATGATATTTTGGCCAAGTTTTGTATAATTTATAGGAAGAGCACGGGTTCGAATTTTTACAATTGCATTAAAACCGTTAATACGTAACATATATTATTCTGGTGAATTTATTGTCAAATTCCATTAGTGTCACAATGGTCAAGCGTTCATTATCCATTGGAGAGGTCATGGGTTTGAATCCCCCCACCCTTATTCCATTTAGTTTTGGTAAAACTGGTAGAATTTAAAATATTTTACAATAAAATTGTTGAGAAATGGATTCGAAACCGGTACCACTTATGTGCATAATCAAGTTCTAGCCAGCTGAACTACAAGGAATGAATAAAAATAGAAGAACTTACCAGGTATATAATCTAAAAAGATTATTCATTGTCAACAAAAAAAAAAAAAAATTGTTCCTAGCGAATCCAGCAGGCGCGGCCGTCGTAGCTCGCCGGGTGCTAGGTCCGCCCCTGATCCCATGCCAATATCTAGTATCATGTTAAAACACTCGAGAGTTTTGTAGCTCAAATAATTAAAGGCCTGAGATTTCAGATTTTATTGTGGTTTGTAACTTCAAGCATGTTTGGGTGGTTTATGAGCATGCTTTTAAGCTCGAAATAGGCCACCCTGAACATGCTCTTAATTGGAAAAGAAGAAACCTTGAATAATCCAATATATTTAGCCCTTGTTTGATCCCGATCATTTTCAAAATACATTTTTTCTCTTTCCCTTCTTTTGAATCACATTTTTTAATAAAATAATAGTACACGTAAATTAAAAAATTTTCCTTATTTTTTAAGCATATATTCTCTATCAATCTACTATTCTGCTCAAACAGGTGCTTATTTACATTGACTAATGCAAAATTGTCGGATAAATTGAAGACAAGGTTTGCAAATCTTTCACGATGGGAGATGCCATGATTTACCCATTTCTGCAGACAAGTGGGCTAATTCATGCAATCAGCTCCTTGGCCCAACAAAAAATCCAGTGCCGATGATATGCAAATCGTCATTCCAACTTATTTTCAACTCCTTTTGGAGTTCAGAATTTGGACATGAAAACCCATATAAATTATGTACTTCACTCGAGAAAATAATTTATTTAATTTAGATATTGTCAGCATCAAAAGATTATTAAATGACAACACTACACTGAGCTTGTCTCAATATGAACTTTTTTGGTTGATTATAGAAGTGGTTCTACGTATAGCCCCGTTTGACACATATTTTGGGTGGAAATTTTTTTTTAGAATAGTAATTAATGGAAGATTGTGTGGTTAAAAAGTAAGTAGAATTTTTGAATTTATGTTTAATATTATTTTATTAATAAAATGTGTGATTGAAATGAAGAATGAGAAAAAAAATGGGTTTCAAACCGGGGCATAATATTGACAATTGATATGAATAATTTTTTCCTTTTTCAAACAACTCGATAGATGCATCTAACGAGCCACAAAGCCACAACTATAAACCATATAAGAGCATTTTCAATAAATTCTCTAAATACAAATTTATTTTAGAGAGTTAACGTTTAAAATAAGTTCCAAGAGACTTTCTATTTTAACTTTTCAAAAATAAAAAATGAGTTTAGCTCTCCAAATTTAGAGAGTCGAGCTCACTCGCTATTCTTAATTTACAATGATTACATTTAATAAGCCACACATTTCAACACTTCATTCATTAAATTATTCAAGTCACATTTGAATTGATTGGCCGTTGACATACAAAAAAAAAAATATGTTAAATAAAATACGAGGGGAAATCAATAAATGTTTATTGAGAAAAAAAAAATAAAGAACCAAAATAGAAAGTATTGTTGAAGTGTATAAAAAAATTTTACTCTCTAAATTTAAAGATACTCTCTATGGATGAGATGTTCTTTATAAATAAAGAATCTCTTGAAGATACTCTAATATTGGTTAAATTGGCACAACAAATTAGCCTAATCACGCTCCGAGCATGGAGCTACAGACTTTTCCAAATATTACACGAGACTTGTAATCTTACAAGTAATTTACCTGTCACCCTTTGGTTTCCTCGTGCGATCTGTAGTACTGAAATTAGCCATGCTATACTCACATCGCTCCTGGAAAAATTATCAAGACATTAATTTGGAATAATGGCTGAAGCAGTAAACCTAATCAAAAGAATTAGTTGCAGAAGGTAGTTTACCAATGCCTGGTCATTCATCTGTTTTGGACCTGAAAGATAGAACAACGGATTGAAAATATCACCGGTGGATACATTGATAAGATGTTCAAGAAATCTTTCCTTCTTATTTCAACTAAAGAAGCATGTGATTTCATATACTGAAGCAACTTCTGTTCCCCTGTGTGCGCATTTGTGAGTTTTCTTTTATTTTCTTTGGGTGAGATGAACATGTAAACACATCATATCAAGCAGCAGATAATGTAATTAACAGATGCCAGAGTACATTGAAAAACTATCTTATTGCAAAAAGGACCTTAAGGTATAGTTATATGACAAAATTAAGAAATATAAATGTCTAGATAAAGATTGTTCTTCGTAAATTATGCATGAGAGTTAATGCTGAAGGATCAATAACAGCTCCTAGGCAGGGGCAGACCCAACATCTGGCCAGCTCCCGCGGCCACCCGTGCTAGATCCGCTGGGAGCTTCAAGTCGCCACTGCGCCGATGCCGTCCGCTGGGAAGAAATGAAGAAGACAGCCGGGTGAAATTTTTTTTTCCTTTCTTATTTTATTTCAATGTTTGTACCTTTTTTTAAAACAATAAGGCCCAATTAATTGGACCAATTTGCAACCCATTAGCCACAAATAAAACAAAATCCCCAAATCCAAAATTTCTCCCAAACGGTAGAGGGAGACGACCGAGGCGAGTCCCTGCTAGTTGCGGAGTCCCTGCTGCTGTGCGTTCAGTGAGTTGGTCCGTGGTCGTCCACTGAGTCGTCGACTATGCCTAGCCTCTCTGTCGTCTGGCTTTCGCTGCTGACCTGTGTCTCGGTCGGTGATGGTGAGTTTGCTGGCTCGACTGCCTTTTTTCCTCTCTTTTCTTTTTCTTTTTTTGTTTTTGTTTTTGTTCCTTCATTGTGTAGTTAATTTGTTTGATTTATTATTTATGTTTATTTATTATGATTATATGAAAGTATTTGTCAGTTTGTGAATTGTGAGCCTCAGAGCCTGTAGTGTTTTTTGTAAGGATTTTAAATTTTGTGAATTTAAAACATGGGGATTTTGTGAATTCAAGAATGTAAGAATATTGAGGATTTTGTTGCTGAATGTTAAGGTTTATGATTTATGAAAATTGGAAATTTGTGAATTTGAGAATATTTAATATCCATAGAGTGTGAATCTGATTTGCATTAATGACGATGGCAAAATTGGATAATTTGTGAATTTGTAATTTATGAATTATGATAAATGAGATTTTATGCTATATTATTGTATGAGACTATGAGTAATGACTTATGGGTTATAATTTTGATTTGTGTATTGTGATTTTGGAATTTAGGTTTTTAGAAATTCAGGAATAAGTGAAAAAAAATTAATTGAGAAGATGTTGAGCTCAATTAAACTATGTGTGGATTTTTTTAATCAATTTTAATTGAAAAATAAATTTGAGCATTTTGCAGATTATGAAGCGATTTTTTCAACCGAAACGAATGTCCATACATAGTTCCTCTTTATCTAGTTGTGCATCTAATTCCGCCACTGATTCTAGTCGAGTACAAGAGTTATTAAATAACACGAGGAAGTCCCACAAGACTTATTAATAAACGATTTCGCTCTTACGATCGCTGATTGTCGACGTTGACCAGTCAACATCCGCTCAGGCTGAGCTTCAATACTGGGTCCGTCACTGGTCGAGACGAAGGCCTCCGGGGCTCACTTACTCCATCTCCGCCGCAGCACAACCACGTGCACGGAGGAGAAACTAAAGAGAGAAGATGAATGCTCAGGTTTCTAGGGTTGTACCTGGGGTTTACTGGATTATCACTTTTTAATTAATAATTGCGTACAATTCATTTTGTAAAAAAAAAAAATAATAATTTAAAAATTTATAATATATTAATGAGAATTATTTTTTGAACGATTATATTCCTACTATAATTTAATTATTTCAATAAGGTAAACTGTAATAAATACTACAAAATATTTGTTCATGCATTTATTCTCTATTATTAATTCTCACTTAATTAATATTAACATTCACATTTATTTAATTAATATTAATTAGAATTTCACTCACATTTACGTCCATGTACTGTTATTAATTCTCAATAATCAATATTAACATTCGCATTCGTTTAATTAATATTAATTAGAATTTCATATACAATAATAAATTTTATTATTCATGTCCATATATACTAATTAACATCCAATTTCATTTAATTAGAAATTGAGTTATATTCATTTAGTATGAATGATTTAACATTTATTGTCACGTATATATTCCTTGATATTAATTCTATCATTTTTGGACGATTATAGTCCTACTACAATCCAATTATTTCATTAAGAAGAACTATAATAAATACTACAAAATCCATGTTCATACATTTATTTCATATTATTAATTTTTAATTAATTAACATTAACATTCACGTTCTTTTAATTAATATTAATTAGAATTTCTCGTTCACATTTCTTGTCATTAATACTCAATTAATTAACATTAATATTCACATTCATTTAATTAATATTAATTAGAATTTCTCATTCACATGTTTTGTTATTAATTCTCAAATAATTAAAATTCACATTTATTTAATTAATGTTGATTATAATTTTATTCAATAATGCAGTTCATTATTTACATTCAGTTATCCTAATTAGCATCCAATTTCATTTAATTGAAAATTAAATTATATTCATTTAGTGTAAATGATTTAACATTAATTGTCATCGTATATTCATTGGTATTAATTTTAAATTAATTAGTATTCACATTAATTCATATATCGTACTTGCTATTTATCTTCAGTTATACATTTAGTTGTAATTCTAATACTCACATTGAAGTATGTATTCCACTTTTTTACGTGCATATATAATACTTAATTTATTTTCTAGGTTGGTGGTATCAAAATGCCGCTATGTCGAGATATCTTATCAATTTCTCCAGGAAAATGTTTTACATTTCTCTCATATTTAGATAAAAAAAAAAAATAGATTTTCAAATAATACTTTTACAGCATTTTAGAATGACATGCAACGCACGTTTAATTGTGAATAATATGTTAAAAACCACATCAAGTGATAATCATTTTTTTTTACGATTACAGTCTCACTACAATTCAATTATTTTAATAATACATTACTTTTCGTTTTTCAGTGTATATTTAATTTACAAATTATAATGAATGTTATAATTAATTCTTAATCAATTAATATTCACATTTATTTAATTAATATTAATTATAATTTCACGTTCACACGCTATTATTAACAGTTAATTAACATTAACATTCATTAAATTAATATTAATTATAATTTCACATTCAAGAATGCAGTTAATTATTCATGTCAATGTACGTTAATTAGCATCTAGTTTTACTTAATTGAAGATTAAATTATATTCATTTAATATAAATAATTATCTTGGTATTAATTTTAAATTAATTAACACTAACGTTAATTCATGTATTATATTTGTTATCCATCTTCATTTAATTAAAAATTAAATAAATGATTTAACATTCATTATCAAGTATATATTTCATAGTATTAATTTTAAATTAATTAACATTCATATTCAAATATCACATTTACAATACTTGTAAAGTATTTCATAATGTTCAACGTTGATTAGTATAATTAAAATGTTGGAAAAAATTATAAATTTAAATGTAAAATTATTTATTAAAAATAGTCAAACAGGTGTGGAACGAAAATTGTAATGATTGTCCTTAACCTAGTATTGCACGATGAAGTTAACGTTGGATTCCTAAAAGAGTTTGCCAATCTTTTTCACTGTGTCATATGTTAGTACTCTAATATAGAAATTGTTCAAAACTTTGTTAAATTAT
>CAIGRB010151467.1:49221-76421 GCA_903798255.1 Fraxinus quadrangulata
ATTGGACGGTTTTCTGTGCGATGGTGGTGATGGTGTTTGTGTGGTGGCTGTTTTGTGTTGGTGGTGGTAATGGCAGCGACGTGGTAAGTGTGGTCAAAAGTGGCTGAAGTAGTAGTGTGCGACCAAGTATTTGGTTATCCGTGACCTAAACATTTGACAATAAGTGATTGAAAAATAATCTGTGACCAACAAATTTGAAAATATGTGACCAATAAAATTAACTATGACCTATAAATTTTTTTATTAGGGTAAGATAACATGTGACTATTAATTAACTATGACCTAAAAATTTAATAATATGTTATTCAAAAATAATATGTGACCGACTAATTTAAAAATCTGTGACCTCGAAATAATCCGTGTCCTATAAAATTTTTGATTTGTGATCTCGAAATAATATGTGACTAATTAATTTTAAAAAATGTGACATGTGACCTATAATTATGTATATGTGACTATTAATTACATAACTATAGCATTATTATACTTAATTAATAAATATTTTTAATTAATTAACAAAAACCTGATTTTTACACTAGGCAAACTTAAAATTTGATTTTTGAATTGTACATAGCTAATTCCTTACTTTTCAACTCTTCCCTTTTAATAATTACTCTCTCCCTTCCCACAAGAATAGATTTGCTTTTGTTTTTTGTCTATCTCAAATTATAGATTAATTTTCTTGTTCAGAGTATAGTTAATTTTTCATTTCTTAGTTTTCTAAAAAACTCCTATTTAGCCCATGTTTGTCTACCATTAATTTAAAATTCTATTTGCTATAGTAAGATTCTCCACCACACATTCATTCAATAAAATATTCTACACATAAATCTATAAAATTACTTTAAATTATAATCACACATTCTTCAATAAAATAATATTTAACATCATATCAATAACTTTTCCTTCTATTTTAACCACACATTCTCCATCAATTTACTATTTCAAAATACATTCTTCCAAAATAATATGACTCAAACGCACCATAAATCAGATTAATAGTAATCAAATTAATGATTTCAGCAGATTGTCCAAATAGCTTGGTTCCATATCCGTTAATTTTAGGCCTCATTATTTGAAATTTTAATGGTTGAAATAATATTTTTTTAAAAAAGATACAAGATTAGAAAATAAGAAAAAAATTTAGAATTATATTTAATATTATATTATTGAAGAAAGTGACGTGAAAAAAGAAAAATGAGTTATAATTAACGGAGGTCCGCTTATAATGCTCAAGTACTTGAATGCTTAAGTAATTGTCAAAATAAGCAACTTTTATCTGATCCACAGGAAGAAAAGCAAAGTCATCCAATTAACATCCGAACAGGTCAGCCCACGCCATATACATCCATCTTTGCGCGCACACATATATTTTTTCTTTTTTCTGAAATAAGAATATTGGACAGATCGAAGTCCCTGTGTTGATTTGTTATGATGGCTTCGAAACGGATCTTGAAGGAGCTCAAGGATCTACAGAAAGATCCACCCACCTCTTGCAGCGCTGGTAATTTGTTGGACCCATTTATTTGTTTGTTATTTTTCACCATTATTTGTGTGTAATTTTGGTTTCATATATGGTTTTTGTTGTTCCAAGGTTTGATCTGTTGGATTAGGTTGTGTAAATAAATTTAGGAGAATGGAACATTATAGAAAATGGGTCTGCAATTGTTTTGTCATTTTGACGTTCTGTATCACGCAAAAAATGTAATTTTGATTGTGAAAAGGGTACATGGAAGGTGCAAAACATTTTTTTAAATATGGTTTTGTGCATATTAGTGCTTGAGCTACAGATCTGGTTTGGCTTAAATTATTTCGTGCTTTTCTTGCTATGGATTACATAATCTGCTCCCCCAATGCATTTGGGATGAATTTTTTTAAAAATTAGTTAAGCAATTTTTTCTGATTATTTAGGCTAGAGATTCTAAGGCCCTCTTTTGGATTATGGGTTGTTGGGCATAGGATTTCCTATAATTCAGATCCTTGCCTGGAAGTAAGTGGACATGTTAATCATTTATCAGCCAGCTCTAGCAAACATTCAAAGGAACCAAATCGTCTCTAATGCACTTGCTACAGCTTTTTAAAAATCTAACTTTAATAGCTGTGCCAAGCTGTCTCGTCTGATTATTTTGATAATTAATTATATTATCGATTATCATTTAATCATACGGTGCATCTAGTGAGTCTTATATAGGAAACTTCGGAATCTTGAGAGCTTGTTGCCTAAGTTGGAGGGTCTATTCTTGTCATTCATATAATTTTCTAACGAAAAGCTTTACAAGAATATATATTTAGTTTTTCTCTTACGCTGTCAAATCTTGCTTGATGATGTTGACCTGTGAAGAGCTTTTGCTTGAAACTTCTTGACATTGGTGATAAACGAAATGAACTGCCTGAGTATTTGTTGGTTTTGGTATATTCCTCCCACTTCTATCTTGTGTGACTACCAACTATTGATATCTTTAGCTTGCATTCCTTTCGGCGGTGACAGGACCCGTTGGTGAGGACATGTTTCACTGGCAAGCAACAATAATGGGTCCTCAAGATAGTCCGTACGCAGGGGGAGTATTTCTAGTCACTATTCATTTTCCTCCTGATTATCCATTCAAACCTCCCAAGGTATATGGATTTGTTTTGCAATTGTTATGTTGGGAAAAAAGAATCTCATTTTGGTGAAAGTTTGTTGGAGTATTGTACTAACCAACCGATTTGCTTTTAAATAGATATTCCAGTGTCAAAGTCAATTATGTGGAGAGATGATCTGTATAAGTTCTTGTGCATAAATTGTTTGGTTCTGACTTTCTGCTCTATTAGTAATGCTTTTCTTTTATTTTTACATAACCATTTGCTAGATAAATGTAAAGTGTACATACTCCTGTTCAATTTGTCATTGCAATTAGTAGGGTGTGTTTGGGATGTTTTATAATCTTATTTTTTGGAGAATGTGTGGTTAAAAAATAGGAAAAAGTTTTAGGTTTACGTGTAATATTATTTTATTGGGAGAATGTGTAGTTGGAAATGAGTTTGAGAAAAATGAGTTTTTATAAAATGGGGCTCAAACGGGCGCTCAGTAATTCACTCATTATCTTTTCCTCAAATGGGACATGAGACAAAACATATTTCTTAATATTATTTTTGGTTGGATCTCTGCAGGTTGCATTCAGGACAAAAGTTTTTCACCCGAATATAAACAGCAATGGTAGTATATGTCTTGACATCCTAAAGGAGCAATGGAGCCCTGCCCTGACAATTTCCAAGGTTTTTTTTTCCTTTTATAACCTCCTTGTTATTTATATGATAGTAAGACAATTATTTGAGACTTTACGAGTCACACTCAAGTTTCCATCTTCTTTGTCCATGTGAGGTTCTTCTATGAAAATTTGGGATGCTGTGTACTCAATATTTTTTGGGATACATAAAGCCATAAACCTCTCGATGTTGAATTTTTTGTTGTATTGTTTGTTTGGTGGTATCTGCCAATTCAGGCAGAGTTCTTTTTGAACGCCGTTCCCCTTGTTTTTTCTTTTTGCACTATTTCAAGTGCATGCTAACCTTAAAAAAACTTATAAGCAAATAGTTGTAGAATAACTAATCTTTCATGTTGGTCTATTTTGTAATATAAGTTGCTTTGCTTAATGTAACTTCAGTATTAGTGTCAAAATGAGTAACTTCTTTTACTTGTACGTTAAGAAAACTATCCTGACAAGTTGGGAAACAAAAAGTTGCTTAAAAGCAAGTTAAATAACATTTAAGCTTATCCAAACATGCTGGAAGTTGCATTCCAAGTGTTAGTGGCTGCTGCATGATTTCCCGCATAAATACAGTCCCCCAGTAATTGATTGAAGTACTAGGACGTGATATGAATGGTGTCGTCCGAAGATATCTTCTATACCTTTTTAATCCCTTGGGAAATCAGATATTTCTCTTCTTAAATTGTGCAAATTATTTTTCACTGCTCATCATTTTTCTAAGGTTGAAAGTGGTAAATAAGGTGCAATATATCATTCTAACAGTATGATACAAAGTGTAGACCCCCACAAGGATCACGAGGGAATAGAATAATCTATCCTTAATAAAAAAAACTGAATCTATTAGTATCTAAGAGGATGATTCTTGTATACATTTGCAGGTGTTGCTCTCGATTTGTTCACTTTTAACGGATCCAAACCCTGACGATCCCTTGGTGCCGGAGATTGCCCACATGTACAAGACTGACAAGGCCAAGTACGAGCAAACTGCAAGGAGCTGGACTCAGAAGTATGCAATGGGTTAGTGTGATTTTCCTCGAGGGCAGCTTGTGTTATGTAGAAAATGATGTCTCTTCTTGTAATGGACAAGTGTAGTATATAGCTTTGAATTGTTGCCCTATTGGAAGACAAAGATTATGCTTTGAATTGTTCAAATGGAACACTATTTGTGATTTTTGTTGTATTGTTTGTTTGTCTTGTTTAAGATGTCATTTTGAGCAATGCTCTTAACTTAAATTGATTTCTATATTACTGTGAAACCGAGCTACGAAGCTTGCCTTTACAGAGTCGTGCACTTGTTTTAATTGGGACGAGCTTAGCTTTTGATAGGGACAGTAGTCGAAGTTTTCTTTGGAGTCGCTTTCTCCAATCTTATGGAATGCGTTAAATTTTATCGTTATGCAAGCAAATTTCACGACATAGTTGTACCTACTAACACGTTTTAGTTTCTGTTGAAATATATTTCGTGAATTGGCCATTTTGGCGAAGCGGAAGTCATATGTGAAGGAGTTTCAAGTAAGACAAAACATATTCCCGTCTAGCGAACAACTATTATTAGAATGTGAGAGAAATGTTTAACGCTTGATTTCAAGGCATATAACATGACATAAACGTTAAAAAATTGTGATAACAGAATTAGTTATGAGTAGGCTAATAAAAGGCTACCAATTGTCACCTATCCCAAAATAACGAAATTACTTTAAATTATTGGAGGGAAATTTATAAATACCTCACTTGAGAGAAAAAAAACGTGCAGTTCAAATATTTTCCTCTCAAATAAATATTTCCCTTCTTATTCCAAGTTTAAGAAACGAAACTAGTGAACTTAGAGGGAGGAGATCGGGTGGGATAATTTGTTCGATTTTTACCATCAACATTTTCATTTGTACATTGACAATTATAATATAAGTTGAAACACGGAATTGCTCAACCAATTTCGTATTATTATATTTCGACACAGTCAAACCATAAAGTTATGACGTGTCTAACTCAAAATAGAGGAAGAGAGATATAAGGCAGTAGGACAGTAACTGTGACAAATATAAATTAAGTTAAGAGGGTATCAAATAGCGTTTGTAGTCCAACGGTTAGGATAATTGCCTTCCAAGCAATAGACCCGGGTTCGACTCCCGGCAAACGCAACTCATTTTGGTTCCTTATTTTTTGTGCGGCTGCTGCCCAATTATTGTCACAAATTTAGGATTTCTGAATTCCAATCTAAAAAATGACTTGATGAAATTTGACTGTAAGAAGGAAGACAACGTGGCTTTCAAAACGTACACTCTAGGAAAGGGGTACTGGCCTATACGAAGCAATTTTGGGAGGGTATTACGAGAGTATTTTCGTCGTAAAGGATGAATTAAATACCGGAACTAGTTCAAATCCGATTATCAACAAATTCGATCCCTCGGAAAATTATATAAAATCATTTAATAGCAATTTCAAAAAGAGTATTACGAATACCTAATGAAACATCATATTATGATGGTCGAATTAACTTAGGTTAACTAATAAAAGACCTAAGGTTAAATAAGTATTTTAACAACCAATAGCATCCAGATAATATACATTGAGTACATGTTTAGCATGGAGTATAAGATAATATTCACGATGCAGGACATTTACAAGAACTACAAGCTTCGTGTTGTGCAAATAAGAGTATGTGTTCAAAGCATATGGAAAAAAAACGTGTAGGTTTAAAATTTTGAACAACAATGGCATGTCTTGTATGGTAGAATACACAGAATTAAACAAAAAACAAATAAACTAAAAAATCTTGTCAATCGTAATGTTCAAATCTGTGCAGTACTACTGCATACCAAACAAGTCACAATGGTTTTGCACAAGGCAATTATACAATCATAATTCCAGCAATTTGCTTGAAAAGCATATAACACTTCCTAGCTGACTAATATACACTCCCAGCTAGTTATTAATCCAGATAACAGAAGGAATCAAGGAATAAGTCTATAGTCAACGAGTATGAGATGAATACTGATGATGCCTTCCAAATGTAGAAGCCTGATGATTATAGACGACTGCCTTTCCACTTCGAAAAATTTGCCATATTGGAATTTTTTGGCTGATACAAGGATTCATGCATTGCTCTTCAGCTTTGATGCCTTCTGCTTGACAAAGAAGTTCGACAGAACACTTTTACTACGAACAGGAGCACGAACAATCTCTCTTTGTGTTGGAGGATTGTCAAATGACCTAAATGGAGTCATAGGTTTCGAGCCCTCCAGAAATTCCTGCAAAAGAAACGACTTCTTACTAAGTTCTTGCTC
Organism: Fraxinus quadrangulata; assembly: GCA_903798255.1. Taxonomy (NCBI): domain Eukaryota; kingdom Viridiplantae; phylum Streptophyta; class Magnoliopsida; order Lamiales; family Oleaceae; genus Fraxinus; species Fraxinus quadrangulata. The sequence continues at coordinate 55,754 of CAIGRB010151467.1, forward strand.
TCACGCTCCAATGATACAGGACGGCCTACAAAATATATCATTACAAATGAAAATCCCAACAAACTAAAGATCGTCCCTTCTCCCTGAATAAAATCAAAAATAGAAAATGCCAACAATTCAACAGTCCATCCTCACTCAATGCAACTGGAAAAATATGATGCGCGTAACTGCTGGAAAATTTTGACATTACCCGTCGTGTGACTAGTGTTGGTATAGATGTAGCTGCATCAGAAGCTGAAGTGGACTTCATCTCGGTACTCTCGTCAGCATCCGCTTGACAAAGTGAGGGAATAGAAGTAAACACCTCTATTTATGGAGGATGCATCATCAAGAAGATAAGATCAAGTGTACTTTGTTGCTTACCCAAGTTAAATGCACCATATGTTTTTCCAGACATTTTTGGGTCTCCACTGCTGCAAAAGATAATTAAAACTCTTCATGCTCTTAAAAGATTTAATGGCAACCCTCCTTAATGCAGAAATAGGCGTAGTTTTGTGTATTAACAACTAGGAGATGGAGTTCAAGGACCAACCTCAACATCCCATGGGGAGATGGTTTCAAGGTAGACTTGGTTTCTGAAGCTAAATGCCATGAAAGAGTTTTTGCTGCGGAAGCACCTGAATGAAAGTGTGTTAACAAGTAACCAAGATCCACAAACTATATCTCAGCAAACAAGCAACTCATACACCATTACAATTAACAACAATACAGAGCTGAAAAGAAAAATTACCTGAAGGATAGCGATGAGGCCTTGGATGGATATGTTGACTAGCATCTGTCTGTAATTGTGGGCTAAAGTGTACCTTCTTGTTGACAGAATCTAGCTTGGTAGTCAACCAGGGGAAAAATAAACAAGGGAATGAAAGATTATCGATCTCAGGCAACAACTTTTTAAACTAATCCACTAATGACTAGTCTTACTTGGCAAGATATAATGCTTGTGATGCCTTGGGATGATCGCTAACAACTGCTGCTGCCTAAGACCTTCTTTTTGAGCATAAGTTTGGCATGTTAAGAGTTGCTGACATCAAAAATTAAATTTCAGCCTCCATAATGAGTTGATTCTCTGAAACATCTTCACTAACTGAAGAGTGAAACTTACCTGATTTATACAGGTAATCTTTAAATCCATGTTTGAAATATCCAAGGTCTGCTGATCCAAAAGATCGGTCAGTTTGTAGGCAACGGTGCCAAGGTGGTCAACAGCATTGACCAGAGCTCTTACAGCATAATTCTTCAGGTTATCCAGTACCCTAGTAGGTAAGTTAATGCATTAAGTAAAACTAAACTTCCACAGTTATAGAAAAGAAGAGGGTAAGAAAACAAACGATTTGGTGGACGAATCTGAAAAGTGAAAACATCACGAAAATTAACATAAAAGTATAACATCACAATACATAACATCATATTCATGAACTCCAGCTCCTCCAAAAGAAAAATGGAAATGATTGTAACACTGGCAGATTCATACAACATGCTCTTGTTCATACATCAAATAATTAACATATTTACAGTGTAATTCTTTGAAAATGTAAACTGGTAGCAAGTGATTCCATAAGAATGTCAAGAATGAGTATGATTAATCAAATTGAATGCAAAAAGATTGGAAGCCAGACATAATTATGGATGATATCCTGTTGATTTTTCAGGTCTATTTTCCAAGGAATAAAGAAACTTAAAGAAGTTAAGTTGGTGCCACTCAACCATAAATTAAAAGAAACACAATGGAGGTTGTTGTGTCCATGTCTAGATATAAAAATTCCTGTTTCCATACAGTGATGTGAACGTAGTACAAGATATTAGAAGATGGAGAGGTAGACCTAGACTAATATGTTCTGTGGTTGCAAAAGTTTTAATCTCATTAGATCATGGTAGATATAGTGACGCATCAAACCGAGCAGAGAAAAAATGATTAATGTAGCCAACTGTACGTTTGTTATTTGTTGGAAGTTATTTCCAGGGCACCTGCCACCTGCTTGCTGCCAGGGAAACACCAGTGACAAGTGACAAAACTTTCACGGAGGAAAACATCAATGTTGCCCTCCAAGTCATCAGCAGCGCTCTCTATATCATAACATTATACCCATAAAAACCTCCTTAAATTTATCTATTCCACTCCAACCAAGTGGATATTTAGACATACTGTCTCTGTCTGTCTCTGTGTGTGTCTCTGTGTGTGTGTATCATTCAAATATCCTTTTTATCAACTGACAATTAATTATTTCCGATTGCTAAAATTTGGTGCAAAGTCAAACTAGGAACACAATAAGCAAAAGCAATTATAAGACTAAAATGCAGGACTCTTGGCCACAATTGCTGCAGATCTCTTAGCCATGTTGTTTGTCTTGCATAAAGTTCCATCCACATACAGTACCTTTTACATATATTAATGCAAAGTAAAATAGATTATGCAAAAGATCTTTAGATCAAAATTAAGCAAAAAATATTTCATTAATTTGTGGCACTGCTTACATTTGCTTTTGCTCATTCTGAAGATATGACTTTTCACAGTACTCTGCAGCAGAATAAAGTTGAGGCCTGAGGTTCTTCAGTTCCTAAAACAGAATTTTCTGATGATTAAAATGAATCTACATTTTCACTAAAATCAGCAAAACGGGTGTGCCAGAAACAAATTGCTAGCATATCAACCAACCTACAACCACACTGGACATAAAAAAAAAAAAATTGAGAAAGGAACAAATAAAAGTTTCAATGAGTAGAAGAACATGCACGGTAATGTAACGGAAAGCAATTAATTATGCGAAATCGCCCAAGAGTTGTCTGTTTTGATGCAATAGACAGATATACATTGTATGGACATTCTCCTGAGTTATATACAAAGGGTTCATTGCTTTCTACGTGAATGAGGATGTAAACAGATGTTTGCTCAGATGTAGAATAGCTATGTCCAACTAATCCTTCATGACAATTTGTAGGGAAGTATGCAAAGCTTGCCTTGTCTGAAGAGCAATATTTCTTAGAATTGAGAACTCATTTCAGTTTCTGGTAATATAAATATAAATATCATAGAGTAAGAAATGAAAGCTTCGCCTCAACTCTCTGCTAGAGGCAGAAAAATTCCCTCAATTATCATAATGAGTTAGATACCACCGAGACCTTGCAAATGGTCAATAAAAGTGGTAACATGCTTGCTAGAATTGAATAAAGTTCTATATGATAAATAAAAATGTCCAATCTTAATTCTGTGTAAGGATAAAGATGACCGCCAGACAGAAAGAAAAAGGATTGCCATCCTCCAATTTCCCTCTTTAACCCAACTAAAAATAAAAAAAAAAATAGGGCAAAAATATGGATTCTTCTCCAAAAATATCATTCAGTTACTATTTTTATTTCTCCTTTTTCACGTTTTCTAGTTGATAGTTCCTGACACTGAAACTCAAATTCCCAATGCACCACTGCTCTTATCTTTTTAGTTTACAAAACCAGAGTTTCAAACAGTTTTGTAGGTTGCTTTCTTTTCGGCTTTATTATATTCAAGAAGAAACAAGTAACGCCTACTTTCAAAAATGAACTACAACTAATAATCTTGCTTCGGGAAAAAATCAAAAGCAATACACAACTTCAATTAAATTGCGAATATGCTATCGGGCTAGATGATTGTGCGCTGTGAATAAGCCAATTCGCATAAGCTAACAGGTACTCATTAGAAAAATTAGATTATCAAAATATCATGAATTACGAGTTGATATCACACTGGATCAAGTCTTAATTCGCAGAAATCGAATAAGAGTTTTCCAAAAAATAAGGTCAACCGCGCATCAAAACAAGCAAGAGCGTCCGCATATACGAACTCTCCAAGATCTGATCCTAGAAATTAACAGTTAATATAAAAAAGAGCATAAAGCGAATTTACCTGCAAAGCTTTCACGAAATTCTTGCTTCTCTCCATTGACATCTCATCAAACGTCATAGCCGGATTATCCGGCCTCAATTGCTCCACCTCCATTCTCCAAGGAACAAAGTTTCAGTTACACTTTCAGAACCCCAAGCCTTTTAATCAACAACTGAAACACAATTCCCAAAGAGAAATCTAGAATTGCATTATATAAATTGCAATTATTAGTAGAATTTTATAAATTCGAAATTAGAAATGAAATAATTTGTTAGATTTGGAGTTTAAAATAAGGTAGGGGTCTACTGTGTGCAGAAGAAGCAACCCCGGGAAGTGGGTTGGAAGTTACACAGAAGAGAAGTGGGGCTTGAAAGCGACGTCGTACTTTGTGTGCAGGAGGAAATCAGGGTGGTTGATCCGTAGCAAACCACTTATTTTCTCATCATAATTTTAAAGAATAAATAAATGAGAAATGAGAAAAAAATATATTTTCCCCATTTCAAAGCAAAAAAATAAAATATTTTGATTAAAAAAAAAAGAAAAATTTGAATTTACGTGTAATATTATTTTATTCGAGAATATATTATTAAAAAGAAAAGATAAAAAATGTATTAAAATTTTTACGGAACCCAAATGAGAGCTTTATTTTATAAATGTGTGGTTGAAAATCAATATGAGTATTAAAGAATTTTAAAATATTATCAAACAGGAGCTTAATGAATCATGCGACTTTGTGTTAAATGAAATCATTATAATATTATTTATTTGTCGTCTATACTTGTGCTTAGCACCAATGTTGTTGACTAGCATTAATATTTTTTATTCTCTCAAATCATTTTTTATTTTAACGATTGTATCTTATTTTTTCTGACACATTCTATATTCAACCTTCAATTGATTAACAAATCTTGTCTCTAATCGTGGTTTATATCCAAAAAAGTATGTTGAGAGGGTGTAAAATGACTTTTTTTGTGAGTTCGAAGTTTAAAATAAGAAATCGCGGCCAGTTATAATATTCACAATGATGTGTATATTTCATAAATTCATTTATTTTATCAAAGTTGTTGCTTATTTGAATCAAATATATATTCGGCGTTATCTCTGTTACTCTTCCGTTTATGAACAATGATCACTAGTAACAATTTTACACACCTTTCAGAATAAAGAGAGTTCGGGAATTAGTTGTAAGTTCAACGAAATTTTAAACAACTTTCAAATAACAAGCATCTCAAGTGTTTGGAAGCCTCATGGGGTGATATTGTAAGTGTTTGGTCCGTTGGACCTTTCATGGCATCCCACAAGTACCATCGGAGAGTTGTGGTCGATTATAAAAAGGGGAAGATTTATGAGCACACCGCATTCACAACATTGCTTCAAATGCACCAACAAAGTTTCAAGTACTCGGTTGATTCAATCTGTAGACTGCCCCTCCTCCGAACCCAATTTGTTTCGAGTTCTTGTCGTCTTCATTGTGCCATTAGCGAAACTCGTGGGGGTTAAGCATTATCTTGCATCTGTTCTACCCCATGGTCTAATATGAGAGGTGAAATCGTCAAGAACACGGTAGTCTTTGCACAGGTTTGAAGTTTTGGTCAATATTGCAAGAGGATGGACGTGCTAAAATATCCAACTTTCCTTGCAATAATTCGACGTGCATCTTAATGTGCTTCGTAGAGTTAGCTTGAGTATGTGTTGTTCAAGTTGGAGTGGTGTATGCCTTTTGATTTCCATGATATGCTTAGTACATTTGTTGTACAATATTAGATAGTACCGTATTGTACGGTAAAATATACAAAAATTTAAATCTAATCCACTTTAAGCACTCAGAATCACCGGCGGAGCTACCACCCGTCGAACCGGAGAGGCTGCCCATGCTGGCTCTGTCAAAAGTTGAAAAATTGTCTTCTGGTGCAAGGATGGGAAGAAACAGAACGTAAAATGTGTGGATTCGAGTATCGACTACTGTGGATTGCAAGCAGAGACATTCGAAAGGGAGAAAGATTGTGTTATGACTACGATGGATACGAGAATGAATACCCAACCGAGCATTTCATTTGACCTCGTAGAATCCCCATCAAAAGTTGAATTAATGGGAAAAAAAAAAAAAGGACATGCTAACTGTGCATTCACCTGCCTCATTCACACACTATTTTTAACCCCACAATCTGATTTAGTAGAAAAACTGAAAATCTCTTAATATCAGACATCCTCTGAATTATTATTAATTAAAATTCCTATGTTTTTGAAATCGTTTACATATTTATACCGCTACTGATAAAATTACGGGTGGATATAGTTGTGTTATTTGTGTGACATTTTCTCGCACTTTTCTTACAGAATTTGGTACTTTTACATGATTGTGGACTCAAAGCAAAGCTTCTGGAAAAGCATATTTTTATGAATCACGCTACAGTAACATAATAGTTGATATAATCCTTGATAAAATGTCACATGGCATCATATTATTAGACTGTTTAAAATACATTCAACTTTTCCATCCAATCATATATTGCCAACGTTCATTCTGCCAAAGCATATATTAACATTTTTTTTTTATCAAAGTGGCTTTACCCTACTTTAATGTTGTCGTCTAACTTGACATCACATGAGATGGAAATTTGTGCTTAGTTCATAACAAATTTTTGAACTAAAAAAGAGGTTTCACGACCAAAATGAAACAACCTAGCCGTCCACTAGTGCTACAATAACTGTTCTCGAATTTGTGTTGTTTCTGTCAATTATATTGTAGTAATGGAGCCCCATTTCTAACCCTAAAACGAATCGAAGACCGTTTGGGCTGCAAACCAAATCTTTATCGGAAAAATTAGGCCCAATACTTTGAAAATTGAAAATATTAGATTAATGCCTAAATAAAAATTAAATTTCGTATAAATCGTATTATTTACGTCCTCACTTATTCATTGCAGAACCTCATCTCTCTATCCCACATCTCTCATTTCAAAACTCTCATCTTTGTCGTCCTCGGAACTCCGCCATCTTCCTCTGTCTTCTCTTCGAGGACCTCTTAAACATCGAGCCCTAAAAGCCCCAAATCACTAATCACAAAAACCCTCAGTTGATTTCTACTCCGAAATCAAAAACTCACTCCGAATTTTGGAATGGTTGGAGAAAGTAGGATGAAGAGGAAAATAACTGTTGATGAAGAAGCATCTTCAAAGAAGAAAAGAATTTCTTCAAAACTTTACATGGAATTTGACTTCCACTAGTGATATTAATGCTAGTGGTGAGTTCTGAAGCTGGAGAAATTGCTCTCTGTTGGGGACAGAATGGAAATGAGAGGACATTGGGTCAAAATTGTGGCACTGGAAACCATCAATTTGTGATTTTAGCGTTCCTAGCAACATTCGGCAATGGACAGACACCAATAATCAATCTAGCCGGGCACTGTGATCTGTACAGAGTAATGGATGCACCAAATTGAGCTCTGATATCCAGTCGTGTCAAAGCCGAAGGAATCAAAGTAATGTTTTCTATGGGAGGAAGGGCGGATAGATATTACCTCACCTCCTCGGGGGAGGTGAGACAAGTTGATATTAACCTCTGGAACAACTTCTTGGGCGGACAATTATCGTCTTGTCCTCTATGTGAAGCCATTTTAGATGAGATCGATTTTGATATAGTAGGTGGGACTGCTCAGCACTGGGATGAACTCGCAAGGTACCTTTCCCAAATACAGAACACGAGGTAAGAAGATTTACTTAACTGCAGCTCCTGAATTCCCATATCCTGATGCATGGGTGGAGGTGCCTTGAAAATAGACCTTTTCAACGACTACTAGGTTCAATTTTACAATAACACGCCTTGTCAATACTCTTCTGGAAATGCTGCAAACCTCGAAAATGCATGGAAACAATGGATTTCATCTATTCCTGCTAAAAGGATTTTCCTAGGACCACCAGTAGCACGAGATGCAGTTGGGAGTGGCTTTATTCCCGCAAATGTTCTGATTTCAGAAATTCTTCCAACTCTTAAAGATTCTGACGAGTATGGAGGTGTAATTCTTTGGTCCAAATACAATGATAATCAAACTGGCTATAGTTCTTCCATTAAAGCCCGTGTCTAAAATGTATGTAATGAAGTGAAAAACTATAATCTAGCAAGATGTTCTGTATCCGTGTTTACATTTTCTTGTACACGAATTAAAGATGGTTGTCAATGCTACATTTCAAGAACAATTAGGCAGTCAAATGCTGTGTTTTATTACTAGACAAGACTGGATAATATAATAAACAACATATATGAACTCAATAAGAGCGTGTTTGGCTAGCCAAACATGTTCGAATCTTAAAAGTTAAGTCTTAAGAATTTTTTTCTTCCAAACGTGTTTTGACTTTTCTTCAAAAGATACTTATTTTAGAATTTTAGAACAAGAGGTTTTTATAGCGTTATTTTTACTTTCTAATAAAAGAGTAGGTTTTCTTACTTGAGAGAGTTTGCTTCCTGTTTAAGCTTGGTCCAACATGTTATTGTTACCGGTCCGCTGGGCTATTCCTTCCACCACCACCCTACAGATAAGAGGGTTTCGAAGTTCTAGCTCGACTGACTTTTCATATCTACCCAAAAGCAGTCTACTTATTACAAACCATCCTTTCCAAAGCATGAAGACATTAGCAACATCTAAATGCATTAATTTCATATAATTTGATCAAGTTATTTACTTGTGCAGTAAATACAACTGGCATGAGAGATAAGTGTATTCGCAAAGTACAAAGCTCTATATACAAAAATCTCTACAAGTGTAACAGAATGATATTAGAACTATTTCAGAATCAAACAGGAAAAATTATTCTTAAAATTATCAAAAGAAAGCTTCTCATGAGTGCAATCTGTCTACCATATTCAACTAGTAGAATTATTACACCTTGAGAAGCATTGAACAGAATCAAATTAATCATAAAAAACTTTCAGACGTTACCATGGAATCCTCATCCATGAGTGTTAACAGCTTCCCAGAGTAAATTCTTTGGAATAGGATTGGAGAAATCCCGAGCCTCCAAGGCAGCGGCCCTGAGTGTCCTTAGGGTCCAGACATTGGCCTCAAAAAAGGACAAACTCCGATAAGGCAAGTTGTGTTTCTTGCATAGTTCCCGAACCACAGGAGAAATATTTCTCAAGTGGCACCTTGGCAACCTCGGGAACAAATGATGTTCTAGCTGGAATTGTAATCCACCAAAAAACCAGTCCATCCAAGATGAGCACGCGATGTCTATAGTTCCACTTGTTTGTTTCTCGAACCAATCATCTCCCTTGGGTGCTCCTACATAAACATTTGCTGCGAAATGGTTCAGAGTGAATTGGATATGTTGAACTGAGCATACACAAAAGCTTGCCAGAACAAACAACACCCTCTCGTTCCAATTTGGCAAGCATGAAACGAGGAGAGGAAACCAACTCCAAAAAACAAAGATTCCGAATATGTTGAATGCCCTGTCGGGAACTCTTCTCTTCGAGAATAACAACAAGAGTGTCTGCAGATAAAGATTGACTCTGGCAACACACATTACTGGATAGTAAGTAATATGCTGGTAACTCACAAAAAATCTTGACGCAGAATCAAATGTCAGTTCTCTACCATAAAACTGGGATGTCAACGAGTGAAATAACTTTGAAGAGACTGCCAACATTGGCAAGTGTTGAAGATCGGGATCATAGTCAAGGCTATTGCAAGAAATATGGTGAGCATTATGAGTCCATTTCCACCAAGCAATACTGATTCCAGTTAAACAATTGCCAGTGAGAATTTGCGCAAATTTATTGAATCCACGGGTCGTCATAATCTGATAATGACCCGAATCATGGCCTAAATAAGCTACTTGCATCCACAGAAACCCCAGCAATCCTCCAGAAAACATATGGATCCAGAAACCATCGCAACACAATACACCATAAACACAAGTGAAAAGTAACAACGCAACAAAACATAGGGAATAAATCACTCCATGGCCCTTCTTTTCAAACATCCCTGCTTTCGTAAACTCAGAATGAAGTTTCCTAAAATCCCTAGAAACCTCAGAAACCTTAAAGTCACCCAAATAATACCCAGTAAAGAATCTGTCAAGATATTTCCGGGCAGTACCTGGATGAAAAGCAATGAATGCATCAGTGACATCATGGCCAGCCAAATTCATGAGTGGGACATCCCCACCTGGGTGTTCCTTAGCCCAATCTGTCACGTTGTAAACCTTCTCGTGAATTGAAATCCACAAATCATCAGATTTGTTATGTTTCTTCAATTCATCAGATGAAATATACTTCTTGTTATCACCCATTGACGAAAAAATGAATAAAATCAAGGAAATTCAAGAACTGAAGAAAAAAACAACAGATCTGTGTGCCCAAAAATTTTCCAAAATCCAAAATCAAATCCAACCCCCAAATGCCAATAAAAATGGAAATGGGTTTTGTTTAAATCAAAACAGCTCCAATCAGGAGGTTGTCTTGATTATGCCATTCTCTCTCTTTCCCTTCCTTTTTGATTTGGAGAGCCGAAATTTTCTCTTTTTTGCTAGGTTTTCCTCTATTTTATAGGAGATTGCATTGTTTGTGAAAACGGTGTCTTGAGCATATTTCGCGTGGAGTTGGTGTTGTGTGGGTGCTTCGAAACCTACGATATATTAATTAATTAATTAATTATTATCCGGTTAAACTCTCGTCACATTACGGTGGATATATTTTAACCATAATTAGAATTAAGTCATTAATAATCGGTCTTAACTAAATAAGGTTAATGGTCAATTCATCCACATTTGACGTGTTTAGTAGTATTAAACGAAGTCAAGCTTATCAACTCAACTTCTAATTGTTTAATCGCGATGATATTTCTTTTTCCTTCCCTGAATGGTCTCTTTCATCGTGATATTTACATTACATATTTATTCGTTACGCCATCGAGTCTTTAGGTCACATAGCCAACATGTTTGAGTATCATTTTTTTGTAATAAATTTTGTATAAAGTATTTTTATGGAGAGTGTATCTTATATTAAAGAATATTGAAAAATTTTAGTTTTACGTGTAAATTTATTTTATTGAAAAATATGTATGATAAAACAATCGTGCTACATTGTCTACTTCCTTGACGGATAGGTTGACATAATGTCACGTGCTATTTTATCATTTGACTGTTTTAAATACAATCATCATTTACATTCACCTACATATCTGTTAAGGAGGATGTCAAAAATCATCTGACAAAGTATAACAATTTATGATAAAAATAAGCTTAAAAGAACGAGGGTCAAGTGGGATTTCAGTTTTGACTAGTGTTGTGTACCATACTATGTTGGGGATTTTTTTCCTTGGTAGGAGTTGGCAAATTACTTACCAAATCCTTCCAAATTGTCAAATCGAATCGACTCGAAACGTTTTGTACGGATGTTGGTTTAGTTTTTGGGTGACTTGGACCAACTCCAAAACCTCGGTTTGAGAGATTGGATTTCAAAAAGTTGATTTTCAAGGGGAATGTCCCATCGAATCCGACAAAACCGACCCAATCAATTTGAATTAATTTATTCACCTCGATAGATCGATTTCGAGTTGGGAGTTCACCCAACCATAATTTGTCGGTTAAATTGTAAGGTTTGATCAGGTTAGACCTAATCGACCCATGCTCACCCTGCTTCTTGGTGTATAAAATATAGGGAGTGTCCTCAATTGAGATTTTGATATTTATTAAAAGTCCTTCTACCTTCATTGTGTTCACAATTGATATTTTAATGAACTTCAATGAAATACTTTAAATGCTAGAGATTCTCAATAACTAATGAATTTGCATGAAATCAAAATAGAGGAATTTTAAAATATTTGTGGGAATTTCAATCTTAAAAATGCATATAACAAACTCTTTTGAAATTTTACCATTTCCAATGAGATTCTTATGAATTTTATGAAAATCTATTATAATTTATGAAATTCATTAGAATTTATAATCTTTAAAATCCATAAAAAAAAAAATCAATTGTAGACCCTCATATTCATTTTGAGTTTGGTTGACAATATAATAATTTATGAATGACATTGATTACCAGGAGTAACGTGTAGTGGATAAATGGTTAAACTTACACGTTACCTATTCTTCAAAAAATTACAATGTTTGGCCAAATATCAAGAGTAACTTTTGTACTAAAGTTAACTTAAAACTTAACATTATAGTAAAACAATTATTAGTTTAAAACGTGCCTTAAAATAATGTTTTATTAAAAAAATGCTAACATAACAAATAGTTTGATTTGCTTTTGAGAATAAATTTAATGGCATCAAAATTAAAAACAACGTTTAGGGTCAATTTGATTACAAAAATGAAATTTGGGTGGAAAGAAAATGAATTTCAGAAAATAGATTTGTCTAGAACTTGTCTTACTGAAAATTGTCAATTAATTGTATTTGATTTGTATAAATTTTCACCTGAAAAATATTGAAATTTTGAATCTTTTGACATTCGTTTAGCTTTGTTTTCTATGAAAATTGATAGAATTTGTTATAATTGGGGATAGGATTTGTTTTCATTGCCAATAAAAAAAAGTTGCCTGGTGGGAAAAGGTTTTTTCTCAAAAATCAAGAAAATGTGAGCGTGTGGGTGAAAGATGAAAAATCAATTCCATGAAAAATTTGGACAATCAAACATGCGAAATGGTAGAAAATGAAATTTAATTTCTATTTTCCATTGAATTGAAGTGCAATCAAACGTGGCCTAAAGTTCTAATATTTTTGTTTGTTTCTATGTTATGTTTAAGATATGTGATATTGAGAATTTCGATTATTTTGCAACCTTAATTGCTGTAAATCACTGAAAAGTGATCTTTAGAGACTCTTTTTTCACGTGTTCAAAGATTCTGATAGATTTTAAATGTGAGAAGATACTTTTAATTCAACATGTTGATTATATTAAGGAAGACAGAGCATATCAAGCCAAGAAAAGGTCGATGCCTGGAACATATAGACAATGATGACACGTATTGAAATATTCTTCATTTTAACTTATTAAATTTTGATGTCGAATTAGAAGTTATTCTCGGTATTATGTTAAGAGAATATTTTGATAGAATATATGCTAATATATCTACGCGTGACGAGTTGCGTACATTTTTCAAATTTATTCTTTTTGTTACCATAGTAGGCAGCTCGGGAAGAAAATAGAAGACGAAGAAGGCTTTGGGGAGGATGGGCGATGCTTTGGGGAGTTTGGGTTTTTTTTTTTTTCATTCATTTTTCGATGTCTCGTTGAGAGAACGAAGAAAACAACTCAAAAAAGAAGCAGCGTGCAAGACGTGGAATTTTAGTAGAAAAGGAGATAAAACGTTTATTTTGGGATGACCAACTTGCGGGAAAGTTTTAAGGAGAATCTAATAGAATTGATTGAGGGAGGGCCCTTATATATATTTGTCAAAATTTGAAGACCATGGTGACCAATTTATCTTTTCTCTAAATCAACAAAAATGATTGATAACTAGTTTTTGCTAGAGGTAGGCTAATTATCCGTCTAACCGATCTAAACCGTTAAATTGAACCAACTTGGATCATTTTAGAGGGATGTTGATCTGGTTCTCGATTTGAAGGGTCCAATTTTAAAAATTGATTTTCAAGAGAAATTTTTTTTTTAACATGACAAACCAAATTGATCCAAATCGATTCGGTCGATTTATTCATCTCGTTAGTTTGGTTCCGGGTTGGAATTTTCACCGAACCCAAACTATTGGTTCAGTTGTTAGGTTTGGTCCGAGCCCAATCTAACCCGATTTGTGCCACCCCTAGTTTTTGCTAAGAACGTAAATTCTGAATAATTAAAAATGCAATATTACTCTTAATACGATTAACCATTTAGAATGAAATCTCAAAACTCGACGTGGTATTAAAATCAATAAGCCGAAACGAGCAAATGAATTCCAAGATTGATCAATGTTCTATACCAGCCGATGTATTGTTGTGCACGATCAACGTTCTATACCAAAAAGTCCAGCGAACGATTTTGAACAATGCTACATGTACATCATATTTGTACATCATACTTGGCATCATTATTGTTAGCAAGATTTGATTGCTAAAAAAATTATTTTTATAACTATTTAATAGTGTATTGTTACATGACACAAGATAAAAAGTAATGTAGACGGTGATGCACATGTAGCATGATTAAAAACTAATAATGGCCACTAGAATTCTTGACACTACGTTTTTAGAAAAAAAAATCAGAAACTTGCTTAAAAACTACTGGTTTCTTGACAAAAATCCAGTACAATATTTTCTGTATGCTCCAACAGTCAAATAATGCCTATTGAAATAATGCAATTTACATGTCACTTCAACTCACTGCATTGCCATCGTTTTCCCTACAGTTTTGGGACCCATGTCGGCACATTTTCAAGTTTGCATTGGTATATATTGCATGAAAAGAACTGTACCATGTTAAACTAATAATAACCACTAGAATTCTTGGTGGAAATTAAAAGTTGGAATTTTTGTACATGGACCCCATCGAAAGATATTTGTGCTCAGAAATTTTCTCGTAGTGAAGGCTCTTTTCCAGTCACAGGACAGGACGCGGTATAGTCAATATCCAAGCGGTCTTCATTTAAAAACGCGTCCTACTCAATCAACTCTCTTCTTTATTGACTTATTTGTGTAGACAGCCCTGTTTGGCGCTCATTATTTTTTATTAAATTATAATTCATTTTTTTTATTTTTTATCCATCACACATTATTCAATAAAATAATAAATAATGATATTTACAGTGAAGACTATCGGTAGTCTTCTTACGTGACATATATATGATGGTTTGTGATTTGGGACATTAATGTGATAATTTTTTATTGACTCGTGCATCAAATCACAAACCGTCACATATATGTTACATATGAAGATTATCGATAATTTTCATTACGAATAACATTACTCTAAAATAACATGTAATCTCAAAATCTTTTTTTTTTTTTTTCTAACCACACATTTTCCACAAAAATTACTATTTCAACTATTAAAATTTCAAATAATGAAGGTCAAACGGGACTCAATCTCTACACAGATATATTTACCCTCCATTTAGTTTGATTAAAAATTAAATTTTAGTATATTTCGATAAGAATTAATAAATATGTTGTTGAAGAATTGATAAAAAATGGTAAATTTCATAAAATATGTGATTGAAAATAAGTTGTAAAAAATGAATTTTAAAAAACTAGAGCCAAACATGACTTAATCCTTTTTTTCTTCATGTACTCCTTTCTTTTCATGCACAAACAAAATCACATTCTAGAAACAAGATTATTTTGATTAATGCTACTGTAAGCGTGTTTACAAAATGCAATTCAAATCTTTCAAAATTCATTTTTCTTCGAATTCGTTTTTTAGTACACAGTTTTCGAATAAAATAATTTTATATTTTTACTTTCAAACCACACGTTCTAAAAAAAAAAACAAATTTTCACAAAATCTATTCTTAAAAATCTCTGTCGAATTGGAAGTTTAACGATATATATAATATTATTTTATTTATGTCGTGCTGGTGTGAACGCGTTGAAAACGAAGAAAATTAAAATAAGGTTATTCTTTGATGCCTCCCGCTGGCTACTACCCTGTCATTACCAAAGGAAATTGCCTCCTACAATACGATAGTTTATTTTTACGTTGAAACTTGTACAAGGATACCTGCAAGGGACTTGGCTTTCTTTGACTTTTCACATTAGAATTTGTTTGACCACTTCAAAATCCTTGGCTGTACCAACCATGACATTGAACTGTCCATTTTGAAACCGGCCTATTTATCTTGACCACTTATGACTGGTTCCTTTAGTTGGTGGAAGGAAAATAATTGAAGTAATGTTTTTAAGTATCACTGATGTTAACGTATTAATTCGACAGTTCGTTTGAAGGAGCTTTTAAAAGGTTAAACGTTGTTTTTGATATTGAGAAGATACGTTTGAACATATTTAGATAATTTTTTAAAGATATTTTTATCTGAATGTGAGAGCTTTTAGAGGAATTTAATTTAATGTATGATTTTTCTGATTGTACGAGAGGTTTGACAAGCCCTCTATCGGCCCCTCACAATAGTGGGGGCCTACCTTTTTTTGAAAAAAGTTGTCAAACTCCCGGTACAAATAGCACTTCCCTTTAATGTAACTTACTCATAAAAATCTTCTACAAGAAATCAAAGCAAAAATAGATTTCATATCAAACGAGTCCTAAGTCATTAAATGTCAAATTTAATTAAGTGTAGGTTGTGTATTGCCCTGTCTCTCCAAGGACGCCACATGAGCCCCTTGTTCGTCCATGGCCGACGAATAGCAAAACCCTTAACGTATTATCATCTAGAATGATGTGTATCATCAATGATACTAAATTTACTCATTGTGAATAAGGTTTATTTTGTTGTTTTTCTTATGTGATTTTACGAGATGATGTATCACCAATGATACTAAATTTACTCATTGTGAATAAGGTTTATTTTGTTGTTTTTCTTATGTAATGATTTTACGAGATCATGCAATGAACTGAACATAATGATAAAAAAGGACTCGCCTCAACAATTGATCCGAAATTTATTTAAAACGTAATTTAATTATTCAATTTTTTATTATGAATTGTATGACCATTTCAACCAATCTTGTAATGAGTCAAATAGAACGACAAAATATAATTTATGCAATCGAGCCTATATTTATTATAAACAAATTTTAATTCCCATTTTTGTAAAATTATAAGAATGAGATTTCAGGGAACACAACTGAAACGTGTAAGAATGTAATTTCTCCATACCATGGCTTATTTTCTTTCCTACCATGGCTTACTTTCTTTGCAGTTTTGCTTTACTTGTGCGCTTCTAGAATTCTACACTATAATATTTCAATTTTTAAATTATTTTTCTTCCACTCGCGTATTGACTTTTCTTCATCGTTGCGTTATGTACTAATCCAAGAAAATAGATTGACAGTCAAGGTTATGAGTCAAGCCTCGTTTCCACCCAATTAAGAAACTCAACGTGTCGTATTTAATTAAGTATGGCTTGAAGGAGTGAGGATGAGAAATGCTTCACATTTGAAGAACTGAACTTGTAGATTAAAATGGTATGATTAGGGGGTCAACTAATCGAATCGAATCGAGTCGAAATTCAACGCTCAAATTCGATTCAAGTAAAAATGGTTTGAACTTTTTTTTTCTAGCCGAAACGAGCTTTTGTTCAGCCAAATTTTTTTGGCTTGACCCGAACTTTTGACTCGATTTTCTTCTTTTTCTTCTTCTTTTGTTTTTTTTTCTAATATTCCAAAAATAGCTGTCTGCCAACGCAGGTAACTAAATTATTATTTTTAAAACTTTTTTTTTTAAAACTTGACTGAGTTGATTCGGCTTGTCTGAGCAGAAAATGGCATGTAACACGGACTAGCTCGGGCTCGAACCTTTGCTGCAAAATGGGGGCTCGGCCAGAGCCGACTCGACCTTCTCGGGCTTTTTCAGGTCGACCCGATGAGTCATTTTCTATCCCTAGATATGATATTAAGAGCATATATGAAAATGATCACAAATTGTGAATTTTACATAATGTACAAATAAAAAATACGTTGAAAAGTTTAAATTATAATTTAAACTTACCAAATATGCACTATTTTTTTTTATCATTTGTGGGGAAAAGCTTATGTAGTATGATCGTTAATTCAAATCTCAACATCTCGAATGTCAAATTACTTTGAGACATCGAAGCTTATCTCCTTTTGCAAATATTGAGAAGGTTAAACATATGTCAAATCACTTCAAGACATCGAAGCTTATCTCCTTTTGCAAAAATTGAGAAGGGTAAATATATTTACACTACAAATTTTGTTAACTACACTATATTTTTAATTACAATGAATATTCTTAAACTTTTCTTATTTTTACACCTATGTTCTCACCTTTTTTCTCTTTTTATTTTTTTATTTTTTATCATCAATCTTCTATTAGTTTTCACATCTTGTCCATAGAGACGATTTTCCTTCAAAATGTTTGTTACGAGGACCAAAACGATATATTTATCTCTCGATTTTTCAAAAACTGAAATAAATAACTAATATAAAAGTTAAAACAAAATATTTGCGCATCTTTTCAACGCAAGTTAGCAAAATATTTGGATGAAATCGTGATTTGAGATAAAATATGTTAACTAATTGAAAGTTAAGAGTGGTAATGGGATGAAAAAAAAAAACTGAGGACATGAAAGTAAAAGTGAGCAAATATTTACTGAAATATTTAAAATGTAAAAGATAACTAATAGATTTTCACCAATTTTCGGATAAAAATACTTTCGAACGCGACCGCAAATGCCTATAAATGAAACATCTGGAAAATGAAAATATTAAAATATTTGGAAAAAGAAAATTGAAAAGGCTACGATCCGATGATCTGAGAGACGAATGATTCTTCCCATTAATCGATACACTAATTGGGAAATAAACACGGACCTAATTATGAGTTGAATTTATGCATTAATGTTACTCAATTATAATTATTACTATTATTGCTCTTAAAATTACTATATTATAATATAAATACTAATAAATAATCACTCAATTAATTTCTAGGCGCGTAACCTTGGCCGATGGTGGATCTAGGTTGGGTTCCTTCATCGCCGGAGTAAAATGGAGGACCTATGGTTCCGACAACAGCTATAGAGATGAATGCGAACGTGCATTCGTCGTAGGAGTCAAATGGTGGATTTCTTCTGGTTGGTTTTTAGGGATTTTCACGGTAACCAACGGATTGATTGGATTTTATTATTTGATATTTATATTTCTTTTTTAATATTATATTATATATTGTATATTCTATAATATTAAATAGTAGGTTATAAAATTACGTAAATTCTAATAATAATTAAATGATGAATTGAGAATTATACAAAATCAATGAAGGGATCATCGTGTTTTATAAGTTCCTCCTCAATAAAATTGAATGATAGGTTATAAAATTATTTAAATTCTAATAATAGTTGAAGGATGAATTGAGAATTATACCAAATCATCGAGGGTAGCATCGTCTTTCAAAAGTTTATACTCGTTCCATCATTTTTAAATGTTGTAGATAGTTAGATAACACTCCTTTTTAGGAGGTAACTTAGAATTGAATTAGATGATTAATTAGCAAACACTAATCCAATTCCACACCTAAGAAATAATTCTAATAAATGGATATATTAATCCGACACCTCTTTTTCTCCAATTCTTTAGCGTCACTTCTCTAATATTGGCTTTGCCCTTGTTTGGGGTCCATTTTAACCAGGTTTTGAAAAAAAAGATGGAATAGTAAATTTTTGGATAATGTGTAATTAAAAAAAAAAAAAGATAAAATTTTGGTGCTGCAACACCCGGAACTCAGCGTTGCGGTGCTTCCTTTACTATCCAAATCCTATAGCCACATAACCTTAATTATTCACGCTTTTTCAAAACATAAAGTAAAATGATTAAAATAGCTGTAATAAATAGAATATGCAATTACTCGCCCTAATGTTAGAGGTGCCAGCATTAACACCTTAGACAATAATCCCAAATTAAAATGAAGCCCAAACATGGGCTTTATAATTGTCGTCCAACACTATTCGATCATCATAAAATGTCAGCTACCACCTTAAGGAATTTAATGGTACTAAGGCCCTGTTTGATTGCGACGAATTTCATGAAAAATGTCACGAATTTCACTTTGACAGTTTGAAATGGAAACTGAATTTTAAAGTAAAACAACTTTAAACTATATTTTCTTTGTTTTCATGGGAAACGAATTTTTATGGGTTTGGTTGATTTTTTATTTTTCAACTAACATGGAATTGAAATTCCTTTTCACATTTACCTATTAAAAGGACCCTAAGTGTTTGTTTGACTAGACTTTTGAAAGAGCCACGACTACTAGAAAAGAAGATGTTGACTTTAGCTCAATTTAGACAGTCAAAAGTTACTTTTAAAACTAAGACGATACTATTATATTTGTTTAGATAATTTTATAAAAATATTTTGTTTGACTAGAAAAATGAATTATATTTTGACCGTTTGATTACAGCGTGGAAATGGAAATCGAATTTTAAGGTACAATTACTATAAGCTGACTTTATGCTGCATTTTCTTTGTTTTCATGGAAAAAAATATTCCTATAGGTTTGATGAGTTTCTATTTTCCAACTAACGTGGAATTTGAATTCATTTTTACATTTACCTATCAAACGGATCCTAAAGTGGAAATGAATTTCAATTTCATATTAGTTGGATAGTAAAAACCCACCAAACCCGTTGAAATTTATTTCCATGAAAACAAAGAAAATGCAACTTAAAGTGACTGTACCTTAAAATTCGACTTCCATTTTTATGCTGCAATCAAACGGTCAAAGTGTAATTTATTTTCCTTAAATGTGACATTTTTCATGGAATTCGTTGTAGTCAAACAAAGTCTAAGAATTTTTAGATGAAGTTGGCATAATAAATCATTTTACACGACTTTTAAAAAGTAAAAAATTTGCTACTCAAACTAAAAAGTTGATTTTAAACATATCTGAATAATTTTTATTTATTAGAAATCTTTTAAAAAAAGTTGATCTACTGTAATTTTCCTAAAAAACTCTTGTACGAAAAATAGAATCAAAAGCAGAAGCTATGCAGTATGAGCCCTAGGACATGAACGGATGACTAATTTGAATATTATTGCAACTTCAAGAATTAATTAAACATCTAAATAAAAAAATTCACGCTTCAGTATTGAAATTTTAATTTCCCCTCCTCTTTAAAATTTAAATTAACTTATAGCAATTACAGATTAACTTGAATTATAGGTTTTTTTTCCTTTTTTAT
>CAIGRB010151488.1:0-25123 GCA_903798255.1 Fraxinus quadrangulata
TAATAAAAATAATTTAATATTTAAAAATAATTACAAAAATACATAATTGTTAGATATATTCGAAAGGGGTGATTTCATCGATTAGGGACTAATATGGCTATAAAATTTAAAGGTTCACTCAATGCTACTAAGGAAAATATGTTGGACCAAATTCTAAGTATATCAATAAGTTGGAACCAGTGATGTAATTCACATTCGGAGAATAATTTTATTCACAGTTGGAACTAGTGATGTAATTCTAAAAAAAATAAATGAATAATGTTATTCACAATCGCTCACTATGACAGTATCCTTATTTGGTATATATATGACATGTGGTTATTTGATGCATGGATTAATAAAAAAATACTATATTAATGCATAAAATAATCACTTGTCATATGTATACCACGTAGGCCGACTGTCGTAGTAAACGAATACGAATAGTATTACTCCAAAAAATTGTCATCTTCCTTGATAGAATGTCATATGGCATTTTGTCATTGGATTATTTAAAAAATAGTCAAATAGGTGGGAAATAATTTCTGACAAATTCGCTTAACTCTTTTTCTTGATGGCTTCAGTCAAATTTAGAGAGAGAGAATTCTAATGGTAATACATTTTTCAAACTGAACTAAAACGATAAAATCTTAATAATATTATTCAAATAGTAACATCTTTCCTTTCGAAAACTTGCCACCAAAGAAAACCCTAATTATATATATTTCTAATCAGTAAAATATTTCCTTTGTTTTAACGATAGATTTACATTGTCAGGAACTTGCTCTTTCGTCTTCAAAATGAATATTGGTAAAATTAGCCATACGAGTATAAACATAGAGTATTCTATCAAACTTGTGGAGTATGCTCAACTTCATTCACTAAAATCAATAAATCATGTTTTTGAAGAAAATGTGGTTCAACAAGTGGAGAATGCTCGATGTTGTTGCAGAAGATTAACGCCATGAGAGTTCAACAATTATATGTCTTGATTCATCTGAATCCTATGATGATTATCAAAAATTTCAACAATTATATGTCTCGACCTATTGAAATCCTATGATGATTAACAACAATTTCTTCAAGCGGAACTTGAAAGTTAGTGTATACATCGTCTGGAAGTTGAAAACAATTGAGTCATCTTATACTTATGTTTGTACGAATCAATGTCTGAACGGGCTAGAAAATGACTGCAAATTTTGTCGATATAATTCTAGAGATAACGTACATTTCAGCCCTTCCTTGGTAAAACTTAAAATCAAGATTTCAATTCAAGTTAAAGTTAACAATTAATTTTAAACAGAAATTTTATGTGACCCATAACTTTTCGACCTCATATTTCATCAACTTCTATCAAAATATACTAAAAATCTGATTTTAATCTTTATCAAATAGAAATGTACTTCGAATTTGTATGTAGTATTTTGAATGTTTTTTGAATTTGTACTATCTTTCCACAAATACAATAGTTTGTACAGTAAAAATCATAGGCTGATCAAATTTTGGACTGTTGGAAACTTCCGGTCAATCGCCCGGCAGTTCGATCTTTTTACATTTTGTCCACATTTGTTTCGATTTGAATGCTTATTTAAAGACATGGACTTTTAGAAAGTATTTTTAACTAACTTTTGTAGATAAAAAATATTTTTCAAGTTCAAATATCATTTTTTAGAAGTTCTTTTTACATTTGATCAAATCATTGCATTCGAATGATTTTTAATGCACAAAATTGTTTTTAATACATAGAAAAATTTTGAGCTTAAGCATTCATTACCAAATATCAAAGTGTTGGTACATTTACACTTTATCTAAGAAATCAAATCCTTGATCTTTCTCCAAAATTTGGCTCTTAAGTTCTTGAATGATTGACTTCGATCTTGAATTCCTTCATAGGTCCAATTTGTGTGATAGCTTTTGATCTTTTGATGACCATCGATCAATTTTCCATCGCATGCTTTGAAAAACTATAATCACTTAAATTCAATTTGTTAGTAAATAAGATTAGATTGTTTGTTATAATCAAACCATTAATGTTATAATCAACCATAAATTAACAATTTTTCTCTTTTTTATTATGACAAATAAAATGATTTGCAAAGTCATATTGAACCAATGATGAGGAATATAAATCTTAAATTTTGCATGTAATTCATATATATCCCATATCTTTTACAAACAAATAATCATTTACTTTAAAGCATATGTTTATCAAGGCAAGCATTTTTTATCATCACATTTTCATCAAACATATCATCTCATATATTTTTCCCTTTTGCCATAAGCAAAAAGATATATTATTTAAGATTAAAAAACAACCATAGAAAATAATGCAAGTTTTCCCCCCTTAAGTAAGCACATAAAGCTAAGAAAAATGCAAAATATAGGATATCGCATACATAGGTAAGTTAAAGCATAAGTTTATGAAAGGTAAGGATACAAAGAGGTTAGATCAAAATAAGGACTAAAATACATATGCATTAAATCACGTCTAGACTCCGGAGGAGGCAGTGGTGGAAAGAGTGCATCGAACTAAGCATAAAAGGCATTTTGTTGAGCCTGCATTGCCTCTTGTTGAGTGTTGTAACAAGCATAAAAGGCATCATGCTGAACCAACATCATCACTTGTTGAGCTTGTATTACATCTTGTTAAACTTGCATTCGGTGAAGCATCCTGACAAGCCCGTCGATGGAGGATATAAGTGAATTGATGCATCCATTGAAGAAATTGTAGTGATCCTTGGTAAAAGTAAAATCGCCAAAAGGTGGAGGAGCACTCGATCTCAGGATGTCATGAGGAAGACTAGGGACCTGTGGTACGTCATCCTCACGATCATTACTGATGTCGTCTTCATCTCCTTTGAAGGGTAAATTCAAAGGTCCCGAGTCCGGATCAACTCTCTTAGTATGGGCAACCCATTGCCCATTCTCCTTGACAATTTTTATGCGTTTAAGAATATGAATATTAAAGGTTGTGTAAGCCATATGACAAAACACTTGAGAAAACAAGAAATGGTACTCGTACGAGGATATAAACCATATTTTGTAAAAATCTTTCATAAACTTAGGATATACATTTTATTCTATCGATGCAATCGAGACCCAAACCATGCTTATGAAGAATTCTTCTACATGAAATGCAGGTTCTTGAAGAGTAAGATCCGTAAAATCTACGATCTTACCTATAAGGATGGGTGGTTTATCCAAATGATTTCTCGGCACATTGGGTTCGTCCTCCGATGAAGAAGTTGGAAACCTCTCACTCCTTGGTTTCTTTTCCAGTATTTTGACCTTTGACATGATAAAAAGTGGAAAAAAGTTTAGAAGGCGATCGACCGTCAAAGTGAGAGAAACTAAAGTTGTAGTGGAAGAAAAATGGGGATTTTAAAAGTTTTGAAGAGAAAAAGCAATGGAATTTTGAAATCTCAGTGGGATTTTGAAGATTAATGGTGGACATGGTGAATTTGGAGGTACATCTATGGAGAAGAAGAAGAAAAATGAGTGAAACATTAGGCACAAAAGAGCTTAGAACATGGGAAATTCCGATAGTCCGGTCGACCAGACTTTCTTTTTTTTTACAAATGGAAGAGCTTATTTCCTAAGAAGTGACATCATCTACTAGAGTTTTCTCATCATCGAGGTCTTCGACAGAATCATCTTCTTAGGTAGGGGTGGCTGGAAATTTAGGAAGGAACTCCTCCTTCAAGGTAGTAAGGTCCACTTTAAGGTTTTTTGCCTCGAGCCTTTCAAATATTTCTTGGTATGCCACCCTTCACTAATATGTACCGAGGCCATCATACTCCACCATTTCATGGAAATGTGCATTGTACTTATGGACTGCTGCCTGACCACCCGCTTTAGATACTTGTTGCCTTAGACGGCAACCTGAGAAGTTACGTTCTCAACTTATGAACTTATCTCTTCCTTCTCTTTATTAGCTATCTCTAAGTCTAATGAAGTGATCTTCTAAAGATTGTCCAAATTCTCCACCCACTTCGTTAAGGTCAAAACATCGAGCTTGGAGAGGTGCACTTCCTTCTTCAATTCCTCGTTTTTCGGTTAATCTCGACTCAGCCTTGGCGTGTTTTAACTTAGCCCCTTCAATGACTTCTTCAACCTTGGAGGCCTTCGCTGAAAACCTCTTCACCTCTAACTCAGCAACCTTTGGCCTTCTCAAGTTTTTTTCATTAGAGGCTTGTAGACATTTCATCTCCATTTGGGAATTCAAGAAGAATCCCATTGGGCGAGCTTTGAAAGCGAGGCCCGTCTTCATCATATCAGCCGAATTACAAGTCTCCACATAATTGGAATACATTTTAGTCCAGTAATTATGGTAGATCCATGCCGCTGGTTGGACTTTAGTTGGAAGCATTTTGAAGCAGGCAGGGTCCAGCTTCTTCGTTCGACTCCCAAGAAACCCCGAGCCTTGCCCTTAGTGGCAACTCTGCCAATTGGTTCTTACTTTTTTCCTCTTTATTAGGTCATTTTCTCCTTCCTCGACCTCCTTCGAGTCAATAATTTTTATAGCCGAAATCATGTGTCAATGGCTTCTTACTAGACTCCCCGATTATGAGTTGTCTCTTTGGAGGAAGGGTTGGCTCAATATTCTTCGAAATGACCATTAGCCTCTTTGTAGGCTTCTCCTTTAAAATGACGTCTTCTTTCCCTTTCTCCTTATCCTTAGCCTGGCATCAGCGATCTCTTTGGCCTTAATTTTGGAGAGGCGAGTTGGGTCATCTATTTGAGCTTTATAGGCTGAAGTACTAGTGCTCAAGGGTTTTTTTTTCTTGGCCTCACCTAGATGTTGCATGAAGAACATGTCAAGCTTGGCACACTCTTTCTTCATGTGTCAATATGCAAAAGGGGTAAGAGGCGTCATTACTTGGACAAAAACAATATTGACAAAGATGTCTTACCTTTGGTAGTCATCAGCTGATGCTTAACGATCAGTTGGCAGTGTTAAACAATTCAAAGAAATAAAGAAAAAGGAAGAAAATGCTAGGGTTTCATTGATACTGCATAATGAAATTGAATGCAAAAAAACTAAATACAAAGAAACTATTTATAAATTAAAATAAAGGAAATTAAATATTATTCTACCCTTAATAAATAATAAAACAAAATAAGCTAAATATTTCTTAACATCTCCCCTCAAACTCACGATGCGGTAGTGACAAGTATCGAGAGTTTGCCAACTAGAAAATAAAAACGGGAAATAGAATGCGACTTGGTAAAGAAATCTGCAAGCTGTAAAGAAGAAGAAACAAATGGCAAAGTAATTATGCCATGCTTGAGATGATGATAAGTAAGGTGACAATCGATCTCAATGTGCTTAGTTCGTTCATGAAAAATAGAGTTGTGAGCGGTTTGAATAGAACTCTGGTTATCACAATACATAGGAGTGGGATGAGAAAGAAAAACTCTCATATCTGTAAGTAACCAACGTAACCAAACAATCTCTTTGGTAGTAGATGCCATAGCACGATATTCTGCTTCGGTTGAAGATTGAGAAACAATAGATTGTTTCTTACTCTTCCAAGAAATAAGAGAATCACCCAAAAAGATACAGAAACCAGTAACAGACTTGCGATCTGTGGGATCACTGCCATGATCAGCATCAGAATATGCACGTAACTCCAAAGAAGATGTGGATGGAAGTAAAAAACTCTGAATGACTGTACCCCGAAGATACCGTAAAATGCGAAGAACAACTACCCAATGATCTGTAGTAGGAGAAGCGAAGCAACAAATTGACTAACAATACAAACAGCATATGCAATATCTGGACGAGTAATAGTGAGATATACCAAGCTCCCAACAATAGAACGGTATAAAGTAGGATTTGATAAAGGTAAACCATCAGAAGAAGAATACTTTGCATTAACCTCAATGGGAGTATCAAAAGTCTTATTATCAGTAAGTCTAGCCCGCTCAAGAATATCTGCAACATATTTTGACTAAGAAAGAAGATAACCTTTGGGTGAACAGACTACTTTAATACCCAAGAAATATCGTAGAGAATCCAAAATCCTCCATTTCAAGCTGTCTAGCTAACTGTCTTCAAAACTGAAATACCATCAATATCATCACCAGTAAAAATCATGTCATCAACATATAAAGCTAGAATGATACGACTTGCATCAGTGCACTTAACAAAAAGAGTAGAATCATGACTACTAGAAGTAAATATAAGGGAAGAGATCACAACAGAAAATTTTTCAAACCAAGCACGAGGTGCTTGTTTGAGACCATATATTGCTTTTTTAAACTTGCAAACATACCCAGAATCATGTGAAACACCATGAGGGGGCGCCATATAAACCATATCTTGAAAATCTCCATTCAAGAAGGCATTTTTAACATCAAGTTGAGAGATACGCCATTGACGAATCGAAACTATTGCAATAAGAGTACGAATAGTAATCATTTTTGCAACATGAGCAAATGTCTCCTCATAATCCATACCATACTGTTGAGAGTACCATTTTGCAACCAACCTAGCTTTGTATTGCTCAATTGATCCATCAGAATTAGTCTTGATCTTATACACCCAACGACAACCAACAACACTCTTACCAGGAGGCATAGGAACCAAATCTCAAGTACCAGTCTTATGCAAAGCAGAAAGTTCCTCATCCATTGTCTGCAGTCAAAGACGATCAAGAATTGCCTCTTTATAGGAAGAGGGCTCAGAGAGACAATGAATAGAAGCTAAAAAAGAAGTAAAAGATGAAGAATAACAAGAATAAGTAAAATCTGGTAATTTTATAGACTTACGAATGCATATGGATCGACGTAGATGTGGATCCACAATCTCAGATGGTGCTTGAGGGACCATAGGAGAAGGGAGAACTTCAGGTGTGCCGGAGAGTAAAGTGTCAGTACATGCAGAATGATTAGTACAAATTGATTATAACTGAGATGACAAACTATCAGAATCATAAAAAAAAAGGATCTATACGAATAAGATCAGATCTAGTCAAACTATGAGTAGTGGATGGAATAGAAAAAAAGGTATATGCTCGAGAAAGACAACATGGTGAGACACATAAAGTTTTTTAGTTATTGGATCAAAACAACGATACCCCTTTTAACCTTCACCATAACCAAGAAAGACACAAATATCAGATCGAGATGACAACTTACTGCGTTCGACATGAGGACGAAGAACGAAACAAGTACAACCAAAAACTTTAAAGAAAGAATAATCAGAGGCATACCCATGCAACTTTTCGGAAGGAGAAAAACTTGAACTATGAGAAGATGGAATTGTATTAATCAAACCTACAGCAGTAAGAATAGCTTCACTCCAAAACACATTAGGAATAGAAGTAGACAACAAGAGAGAACGAGCAGTTTCAACAATGTGCCTATGTTTTCTTTCAGCAACACCATTTTGCTCAGGAGTATCTGTACATGAAATTTGGTGAATAGTTCTATCTAAGGCAAGCAACTCACAAAATTTATTAGAAGTGTATTCCATACCCAAATCACACCTAAAACATTTGACAACAGCAGGATGTTGAGTTTTGACAAGAGCACGAAAGGCTGTGTATATCTCAAAAAATTCAGAACAATGTTTCGTTAAATAAATCCAACAATAATGAGTATGATCATCAATAAATGAAACATAATATCGAAACCCTCCTTTTGTGGCTACAGAAGAAGGCCCCCATACATCAGAATGAATCAAATCAAATGGAAATGAAGAAACAGAAATACTTCGATTAAAAGGTATGGCTAAAAATTTTGCCAATTTACAGCCACTACAATCAGAAATATCACAAGGTTGCAAATTCCCTAATGTCCTTGTAGAAGCCAAAAATCTCAAACGAGAAGACGAAACATGACTTAGGTGAGAATGCCATAAATAAAAATTAGAAGAAGAATGACTCAAACGAAAATAAGATAAATCAACACTAGGAGTATCAACAGTAACTGGCACTTTTAACTCATCCAAAATATATAGTCCCCCTCTTCCTACGGCCTGTCCCAATCAGCTTCTGAGACTGCAGATCCTGTACATAATAAGAAGAGGAAAATGTGACTAAATTACCATAATCACATGACTGACCAACATAAGCAAGATTTAATGTGAGTTTTGGAATATGATAAACATTAGGGAGAGACAAGTGAGGTGTGACAATAGAACCAATACCTGCTAAAAGTATAGGAATGCCATCAGTAGTCATGACATGAATAGAAGACGAAGGAGACACGAAAGCAAAAGATGAAGAATCTGAAGACATATGATGTGAAGCATCAGAATCCAAAACCCATGCAGAATGTGACATACCTGAAGAATTATGAGGTAACTGACCTACGGAAGAAGAAGTAGACATAGCTTGTGGCTGTAAGGAGAGAAACTTCTGAAATTGCTCAGCCAGAGTACTAGGATCAGTGAAAGCACCTGATGAAACTGCTGCTGCAGTATTAGACTGTAGTGGTCTATAACCTAGATGTGGTCTATGAGCATTCGATTGTGACTGGTTGCCAGGCTTTCAAGCTTGAGATTGTTGCTGCGATTGATTCTATTGTCTCAACTTAGGACACTGAGCCTTGCAATGACTTTTCTGCTTATAGAAACTGCACTCATTGGGGGCAGCCATTGCATAAAACTTATTCTGATTATTAGAAAGTGACTTAGAAGGCACTGCTAACACAGAGGGATTAGAAGTAGAAAGAATTCCCTTTTCAGAATAAGATTTAAGACATATTTCTTTAGCCAATAACTCATTGACAACTGAGTCAACAGAAGGAAGTGGAGAACGATGCAAAATTGAACCTATAAGTCCTTCAAAATCACGTATCAACCGTTGCTGCTCTCTACGAGCAATATAGGCAGTACATGCCTTTAATTCTACCGATTCTGTAAGAGTCAATTGATCCCAAAGATCTGTCATAGCAGAATAAAACTCTTGTACACTCATATTCTTCTGCTGAAGAGCTCGTATGTCATTCTCCAAAAATAGCCTTGCAAAATTTGACTGAATGAATAACCTTTGCAGATGATCCCAAACCTCATTTGCTGTCTCATACTTCGCCAACTCTCTACCTATGGACTGCTCAATAAAATTGTTAATCCAAGTAATAATTTTTGAATTGTTTGCTTCCCAGTTATCTATCAAAGCAGCATAACCCTCATCAGTATCCTCAGGTTTCACGAAAATTTCAGTAACATATCCCCACATCTTCTTACCCTTAAAAACATTTCTCATCACATAACTCCAATACGAATAATTCTTTCCATCCAACCTCACACACACAGATTGAAGTTAATCCTCGCTTTCAGTAGCCATAATCAGAAAATAAAAGGAAAACAAGATCGTAAAAGGGAGGAAAATGAAATATCAGATTGCGGAAACCAAATCAAAACGAAACACCAGATCACAGAAATCGAATCAAAACGAAACACCAAATCGCAGAAAAAAAAATTCAAAGAATGAAATTGAGATTTGAGATCCGCGAAAGCTGTGTTTGAGATTAAGCCTTGTCCCATGAAACCTATATCTGATACCATGTTAAACAATTCAAAGAAATAAAGAAAAAGGAAAAAGAGGCTACAATTTCATTGATACTACATAATGAAATTGAATGCAAAAAATCTAAATACAAAGAGATTATTTATAAGTTAAAATAAAGGAAACAAAAGACTATTCTACCCTTAATAAATAATAAAACAAAATAAGCTAAATATTTCTTAACAGACAGTTCGAGATTACGTATCTATAGTGCCTCTGCTCAATGGGCAGGTCGTAAATGGCTATTTCAATGTCCCACTCCACCAATTCTAGTTCGAAACTGTTGATAGCAGCTACACAAAAATGGAGTTAGTAAAAAGAATATTGATGCAAAATAAATACAACGGCAAACTCATAAAGAAGAACTCACTATACTCATGATATTGAGTTGAGATTGTAATCTCTGGAACTACATCGCCCTTCACTGTTGCCACCTCACCATTCTCCAGAACTAGGAGGACTTCTAGCTCTAGATGGAAGTGAAAGTGTCAAGATTAAGGACGAATACTAGCCCTGGGGGTTCATACACTACCGCCCATTAAAGTCCTCTCCCTATCAGAGGCCCTAGGCTGAAGTAGTGTCTCAAAGACATGGAGAGGCATATACTCGCCAAGGGTCATCTTTTTCCAGAGAAGGAAAGCCCCTAACAATTAACTTCATGCATTGGAGATGAGTTGGGTAGGGGCTAGGTTATATTGCCTAAAGATGTATCTACAAAAGGGATGCAGAGGTAATCTAAGTCCCCCACAAAGAATCGTCTTCCTAACTGTGACGTGCCCTTACATAAGGAAACATGCTTGCTCGTCAGGGGTCATAAGTAGCATTTCTATAGTCTTAGGGATCCTAAACCCTCCCTATATATGACTAGTTAGAACTACTTTACACAGGTCGGCCAAAGAGATGCCCCAACCTAATGCTATAGACACATGCCCCTACTGCATCATCCAAACACTGTGAATAGCCTCCATAATCCTCTCTGTAGGGATCGGGAGCGGGCAAACCTATCTCAGCAGCAATACGACCTAAATCAGTCACTTCAAAGAGTTTTCTAGAAACGGTCTTTTTAGACGAAGAAGCCATGTATTTGCAAGAAAAGATTTGAAAATAATGAAAAGTAGAAAGATCTGGGACTCTCTCTAAAATCACACTTACGAAAAGAGGTTAAGATGGATGGATATAAAGATCAATCGCCAGAAATCGATTGGAATCGTCAAAAAATGATTAAAATAGTGAGTACTCATAGAAGGACACCGTTGATTACTGAGTATTTCTAGTAAATTCGCAAAGTAAAAATCTTCCACGGTAACCAAGGATGTCCTTCTATATGTGAATAGATCGAAAATCTCAGTCGTTCAATCATCACACCTCAAATTTGGAACGTCCAAGTGTATCTTTCCATCCTAACCATTGCAGCCCAAAAGGCATCCACTCAAATTTGAATCAATGCTCAAGATGTGCCCATGTGCCACATGCAGGTGTAAGGTGCTTCAACTCGAACGGTTATAGCGAGAAACTATCATTATGCATTTAAGGCAAGCGAGGACGACCCATGCCCTCAATTCACACAAAACGCATGTCTGTCCTTCCTTGGGAAGGCGAGACGTTTCAAATCATTGTAGACACGTCCAATCAATGTCATGTTTGTGCAAGGTCTCACCTAAGCTTATTTCAGGCTTATCATAGGCTACAAGAGATTTTAACGACTCACCCTCAAAGCTAGGGCATTGCCTAGGCTTATTTCAATATTATAATAGGCTTCAACAGCTTCTAACAGCTCATCCTTAAAGCTAGGGCCACACCTAAGCTTATTTCAGCCTTATCATAGGCTTCAGCAGCTTGTAAGAGCTCACCTTCATAGCCGGGACCTCGCCTAAGCTTATCTAAGCTTTATCATAAACTTGAACAACTTCTAACAGCTCGACCTCAAAACTAGGGTCTTGCCTAAGTCACATGTGTGCGACTTATTTATGACACGTCATTTTAAAGTCTATGCATTATATAAATATTCATACATAGACTTGAGGGAATGTTGTTATACCTCGACTAGCGAGGAAGGATAAACACGTTCAAACTTTGCGGATTTTCATTATTAATCCCATTATTAATACCTCGACGGGCCGTGTTCTTTTTAAGGTAGTATTAGCGCCTCGAATGTTAAGGATTGACGGGAAATAATATGCATTGAATAAGGTAAGCAAATTAACTTAATTTGATAAGACAAAGTTTCGTATGATTTCACCCATATAATATAGTCTCCGTTTGGCCCTCATTAATTTACAATATATATTTTTTCTCTTCTTTTTAATCACATATTCTCTATTAAAATAATATTACACATAAACAAAAAACAATTTTTTTTTCCCACCACACATTCTCAAGGAAAAAAAAAAAAAAAACTACTTCAAAAATGTTAACATCAAATAATGAGGGTCAAACGGGGGCATATTTATGTAGCATCCCAAGAGTACGAAGAAATCAAGAAAACTTCAAACAAGATTCAAATAGAATATATACAATTTCACCCATATAATTATAATTAAGAAGCATCCCAAAAGTATGAAGAAATCAAGAAACCTTCAAACAAGATCCAGATAGAATTTATCTTCGCAATTGGTTATGTAAAAAATATAAAACAAAGGCAAAAGATACATTGAGAGAAGTTACAGGGAATAATTCTTGATGAGAGAAGTCACCCTTGCACTTATTTGTTTGTGTAATGCTTTCTGATCTTTTTCCAACAGAAAATATGAATGGATTAATGAGCCAAAAAAGAAGATATTATATTTATACAAGTAAAATAAGGATTAAAATTATCTTTAAAGTGAATTCAAAGCTCTCATGTCAAAATAGAAAGCAGAAATTACATGCAAGTAAAATAAGGATTAAAATTATCTTTAAAGTGAATTTAAAGCTCTCATCAAAGTAGAAACCAGAAATTACATACAAGTGAAATAATACACCTTGAGGAAAAGATGAGGTGATGAAACTTAGTACAACATGAGAACAAGAATTACATGGTGGGATGCAAAGATACCATCTCAAGATTCATAACAAACTTTGACATAAAAGTTTTAATGTAATCATCAAAAATGTAAATCGTCATCTTTTAAGAATATTCATTTAGTTATACATGATTTTGCAAAATCACATTAATGCCAAGATCAATGTTATCTAAAAAGGTCTATCACTGACTGTATTCTAGTTCTCATCCTTAGGATCAGAGTCCGTCCATTCCCTCAACCAATAGCCTTAGATTGCTGCAGTAACTTACACTCTACTAACTTTGAGATATCCAATGTGAAAACATGGAAGAAAAAGGCAATGCAGGTGCTCATGCAGGAACTTCCAATACAAATTTAATATTTTTTAACTACTCAAGCAAAGTAGAAACAGGACTCAAAGCATAATTGTATTGTCAGCTTGCAGTATTATAATAGCACTTCATAACCAATTGGAAACAATAAATGAAGTACATTTAAAGACGCCTAAATTTAATTAAGAAAATTTAACTTGCCAAACTACCCCCATTGTCATCATCAAAATCCGCAGTTTTGCTCCTGGATCTTGAACTCCAACATGTTTCATAACACAGAGGAAACCAGAGTCCAATTGAAAATGGAAAGAGATGAGTCAGGAAACGAACTGTCAAGTGAAATTGCCGTGGAGAGATGAGAAAAAAAGAGGATGTTATAGTATGAGAACATGCTAAGAATAAGTGGATATTTATATGAGCCTAATATCTTGATTGTCCATAAACTAGTTGTAGTTCATAATTTCTCTCACTTACTTGCATTGTTTAATAACCGAGTTTATGTTGTGCTTCTTATCAAGTGCGAATAGATCGCATGAACTCCTGGAACCTGACCTTGAAAGTTTAATGTATGGAAGAATCACACAATTAAATGATGAGGAGATTAAAAAACAAGAGGAAGATTACATATATTGCTATCGTTATAATGAAGGAGGTACATCTCGGATTTGGCTTGGATCTGACAAGTATATCTAATTAGGCTTATCTATGGAAGATTAAGTGAAATTTTCACATTGTGTTTCTTCAAAATATCTTATATTTTTCTCTAGGATTTCTAACATTTCCTGCATCTTAATGACGTAAAGAATCCTTAATAAGTAGCTAAATTTTACTTTTACTGGAAAGATCTTTGAGAATATATATATAGTGTAATGCTTACATTTTTTATGATAAAATAGCTTATATGGCATGACTACACTTCTCTTACGAGAGACGAAAGAAGAATTTGGAGGCCTACAGGAGATGAAGACAGCAATGCAACAATAGGTTATAGACACATAGAAGGGCGTTGTCACAGAATTAGTAAATTAAATAAAATAGAAAGCATTTACCTTTTGCAGAGGAGAGTATAGTGCTAGTATGAATGCATGTAACGAGCGAAACCCTACAAATGAAAAAAAAAAAAAATTCTTAAGTTCAGTAAGTTTCGCAATTGAAGGTGATAATTTACACAAGATTTGAACTTTACTATTGCTACTCAAACAGGGCCTTCTAATTTCAAACCCATAAAGTGGAAATTGAGAAATTCTAGCACAATAGGGAGAAAATGAAAAACAAAATTATAGACAGAGTACGAAGCAGTGTTAAACAGAAATCTCACCTAAATGAAAAGGCTACATTCTGGACAACATAAATTCACACTTTATTAAAGAATTATTATATTGAACATCTTAAAGAACCGATTACACTCATTCATGCCACAAAGTGCAATCATTAAAATGAAAATGAACATTTAAATGTGAAGGGATTTTGGCACAATGATGCAAATGTCCATTGGGCTTATTGAGTTGGCCCAGCTGGAAATCAATGGAGGCCCAACTAACTAAAAATCTGTTGGTATTAATTGGTGCAAGAAAACGTGATTTGCTTGAAGGCTTGAAATCGTGTTTCCTCTTACCTGATGAAATGGACGCAAACGAAGTCACCACGTGTCGCCTCCAACACCGTTGGATTGGTGCTTGTTGAGTGACCCATTTAAAAGAGGTGTCTAGGGTTTGAATCTTTTACTTTTTTGGCTTTGAGATTCTTCCATTCTCGTGTGCTCTCTCTGTGCCGCTCTTAGAAATTTTTCTTCTCTTCTCTCTTGAAATCAAATAATCCCATTTAATTTCTGTTTTTCCTCAAATAGCCTGTAATCTTGGGTGATTTACTTGTATTAGGTGTTGATTCTTGAGTGAAACGTGTTGTTAGTGAAGAGAGTTCTCATTTGTGAAATATATTGGGCTTGTCTGAGTGTCATCCCGTTGTAATCTTCATTTGGGTTTGATTCGAGCATAACAGTGATTTGTTCTTGATGTTGAAGCACAGATTCTGAAGTTTGGCCTAAGGGCTTAATGAATTTCTTTGCAGTGTATTTCTTGTTCGAGTTTTTGCAATTTATTGTTCTTACTATTTCAGTTGCTTGTGTTCAGTTTATTGTTCACTTTATTTAACTCAAGTTTCGTTTTCTGTTAGCACTTATAT
Source organism: Fraxinus quadrangulata (assembly GCA_903798255.1). Classification (NCBI taxonomy): domain Eukaryota; kingdom Viridiplantae; phylum Streptophyta; class Magnoliopsida; order Lamiales; family Oleaceae; genus Fraxinus; species Fraxinus quadrangulata. Next base: position 14,992 of record CAIGRB010151488.1, read on the forward strand.
TTGTTGATTTCTTATGAGCTAATGTTGTGAACTTCTCCCTACAGTGGTATCAGAGTGCTTTGGAAGGAGTTCTTGATGCTTGTTGGGCTCGATCTAGACACTACTACTGTATATTGAGTTGGACTGCATGATTTCATGAAACCCTAATTAAAGGGGCTTTGGTGAGATCTTTCCATTATTTGAATTTTGTATGATTCTATCAAGCTGTTTATATTGTGTTGAGAGTTCTGCTTCGTTTGGGTGTTCTGACTCTTTCAGTTTTACTACCAGTTGATTTTATTGAATTGATTGAGTTTTCTGCCTTTGTTAGATTTTCTGCTTTGTTTGGATTTCTACCTTCTATAGATTTTCTTCCTTGTGTTTTGAAAACCTGAATCATTGACTCCTTGTAATTCATTTGTCCAAAAATCAAGAGTTGTCTGGAATCTAAGGGTTACTTGGACTAAGTCAAGATTCTTGATAATCTTGATTTCTGAAAAACATTCATGCAGTATTACTTAAGCTTGATTGATTTTTTTATATAATTTTTTTGTCTCTGTACAATTTGGTTTGTATTGATTTGGTTAAATTGTGTACAGTGTGATATAATTTTGAAGTGCCTGCTCTCTGTACTTGCAGTCTGTATATTCTGTAGTGTCCCTTGTGTGGTGATACTTGACTGATCTGCATTGAAAGTTACTAGTTGGTGTCTAATTGATGTGCATACATCCATTTCATTCATATTTTTTCAAAAAATGACTTCTTCAAAATTTAAAATGGAAGTTTTTAATGACAAATGGGACTTTAGTCCCTGACACCAGAAAATAAAAGCTCTTTTACTTCAACAAAAATGTGCTAAGGCTATTGATGAGTCATGGCATACTGATCTTGAATCAAGTAAAGTAACTGAACAAGATGAAACTGCTTGGAGTACTGTTTTCTTGCATTTGTCTGATAATGTGATAAGAGAAGTTGGTGAGACTGAGACTACTGTTGAACTTTGGAAACAATTGGAAACCACTTATTTGAATAAAACCATGCCTAATAAGGTGTATCTTTTAAAACAATTCTTTGGTTTTAAACTTGACCCTTCACTTGATCTTGAGTCTAATATTGATAGATTCAACAAACTATCCCGTGACCTAGTCAACTGTGATGAGAAACTCTCAAAAGATCAGTTAGTTGTGGTTCTTCTAAACTCTATTGGTGATAAGTATAAAGATGTTAGAAGTACACTTGAATATGGGAGGGATACTCTAACCACTGAAGTGATAATTAATACTTTAAGGTCTAAAGAGTTAGAGTTAAAATCTGATAAGAGAGAGTCTGTCAGTGGCATTAATCTGATGATGAAGTCCAAGTCTAATCCCAAGAATGGAAATTTTAATAAGAAACCTGAACATAAGAACAAAGGCAACTTTAAGGACAAAAATAAAATGAAGACAAAAGNTAAACTTTATTAGTGATAAATATAAAGATGTTAGAAGTGCACTTCAGTATGGGAGGGATTCTCTAACCACTGAAGTGATAATTAATACTTTAAGGTCTAAAGAGTTAGAGTTAAAATCTGATAAGAGAGAGTCTGTCAGTGGCATTAATCTGATGATGAAGTCCAAGTCTAATCCCAAGAATGGAAATTTTAATAAGAAACCTGAACATAAGAACAAAGGCAACTTTAAGGACAAAAATAAAATGAAGACAAAAGGGAAAAAAATGTTTCTATTGTCTAGAAGAATGTCATCTTATTAAAAACTGTCCTAAAAGGCTTTGTGACTCTAAAAACAAGTCTAATAATGATGGTGAGGCTGCTTTGGCTTATAATGACACTAATATTGATGAAGTTTATGTGGCTGTTAGCTATCTACCTTGTCAAGAGTAGATTCTTGACTCTGGTTGCACCTATCATATGTATCCTAATAAGGAATAGTTCACTAATTTTGAAAATGTAACCGGTGTTAAGGTTTTAATGGGCAATCACATGACATGTCAAGTAAAAGGTGTAGGAATTATCACTTTGAACTTAATAGGGAATAATAAGTTGATTCTTGAAAAGACTAGATATGTTCCTGATTTGCAAAGAAATCTAATTTCCTTATGGGTTTTAGATGACCTTAACTATGACATTGTGATTAAGAAGGGATATATTAAAATCTTGAGGAGTTCTCAATTAATTGTAGAAGTTCCCAAGAGACATGGCCTTTACATTTTACAAACTAAAAAAATTTTGGATTCCACTTCAACAATAATCTCTGTCCCAAATGATAAATTACAAATATGACACAAAAGACTGAGCCATATTAGTGATAAAGGTCTTTAGATTTTGAAAAAACAGGGTGTTTTTGGTAAAGATAACATTAAAAAATTGAGTTTTTATGACTTGCATTTTAGGAAAGGATAATAGATTACCTTTCCTACTTGGAATGCATAAATCCGTCGCTATACTTGAATATTTGCATGCTGATCTGTGGGAACCAACAACTATGTGTATTCATTCTGGTTTTAAATATTATTTGCTTATCATTGATGATTTTTCAAGAAAAATTGAACTTTTTTTGTTAAAATCAAAATCTGACACATTTAATTTTTTTAATGAATAGAAACTTTTAATTGAGAACCAAACAAGTCAAGATTCTTGATAATCTTGAATTCTGAAAATCATTCTGCAGTATTATATGAGCTCGGTAAATTCAGTGAATATGTTTTTTGCCTCTGTTACAATTTGTGATTGTATTGTTTTGGATAAATTGTGTACTCTGTGATACTATTCTGAAGTGACTACACTCTGTACTTGCAATCTGTATATTCTGTGGTGTCCCAGTGTGGTGATACTTAACTAACCTGCGTTGCAAGTTAATAGTTGGTGTCTGATTAATCTGCATACATTTTTCAAATCATACTTTTCAAAATGACTTCTTCAAAATTTGAAATGGAAGTTTTTAATGGTAAATGAGACTTCAGTCTCTGGCGCCACAAAATGAAAGCTCTTTTACTTCAACAAAAATGTACTAAGGTTATTGATGAGTCATGACCTACTGATCTTGAATCTAGTAAGGTGACTGAACAAGATGAAACTGCATGGAGTGCTGTTTTCTTGCATTTTTCTAATAATGTGATCAGAGAAGTTGGCGAGACTAAGACTACCGTTGAACTTTGGAAAAAATCGAAAATCACTTACTTGAATAAAACCATGCCTAATAAGGTGTATCTTTTAAAACAATTCTTTGGTTTTAAACTAGACCCTTCACTTGATCTTGAGTCTAATATTGATAGATTCAACATACTATCTCATGACCTAGCCAATTGTGATGAGAAACTCTCAAAAGATCAGCTGGCTGTGGTTCTTCTAAACTCTATTGGTGATAAGTATAAAGATGTTAGAAGTGCACTTGAATATGGGAGGGAAGCTCTAACCACTGAAGTGATCATTAATGCTTGAAGGTCTAAAGAGTTAGAGTTAAAATCTGACGAGAAAGAATCTGTTAGTGGCATTAATTTGATGATGAAGTCCAAGTTTAATCCCAAGAATGGAAATTTTAATAAGAGACTTGGACATAAGAAAAAGTGCAACTTTAAGGGCAAAAACAAAATGAAGACAAAAGGAAAAAAGTGTTTCTGTTGTCTAGAAGAATATCATTTTATTAAAGATTGTCCTAAAAGGCTTCATGACTGTAAAAACAAGTCTGATAATGATGGTGGGGCTGCTTTAGTTTATAATGACACTAATATTGATGAAGTTTATGTGGCTGTTAGCTATCCACCTTGTCAAGAGTGGATTCTTGACTCTGGTTGCACCTACTATATGTGTCCTAATAAGGAATGGTTCACTGATTTTGAAAATGTAACTGGTGGTAAGGTTTTAATAGGTAATCACATGACATGTCAAGTAAAAGGTGTGGGAACTATTTCTTTGAACTTAAAAGGGAATAATAAGTTGATTCTTGAAAAGACTAGATATGTTCCTGATTTACAAAGAAATTCGATTTCCTTAGGGGTCTTAGATGACCTTAACTTTGACATTGCGATCTATAAGGAATACATTAAAATCTTGAAGGACTCTCAGCTGATTGTAGAAGTACCCAAGAGGCATGGTCTTTACATTTTATAAACTGAAAATTTTTTGGATTCCACTTCAGCAGTAATCTTAGTCCCAAATGATAAATCACAAATACGGCACAAAAGATTGGGTCATATGAGTGATAAAGGTCTTTAGATTTTGAAAAAACATGGTGTTTTTGGTAAAGATGACATTGAAAAATTGAGTTTTTGTTACTATTGCATTTTAGGAAAGCATAATAGATTATATTTCCTACCTGAAATGCATAAATCTGTCTCTATACTTGAATATTTGCATGCTAATATGTGGGGACCAGCAACTGTGTGTACACATTCTGGTTTTAAATATTATTTGCTTGTCATTGATGATTTTTCAAGAAAAAATTGGACTTTTTTGCTAAAATCAAAATCTGACACATTTAATGTTTTTAAGGAATGGAAACTTTTAATTGAGAACCAAACTGATAAGAAAATTAAAGTTTTAAGAACTGATAATGGTTTGGAATTCTGCAATTATGAGTTTGGTGAATAGTGCAAATTATCCGGTATGTTAAAACACAGAACAGTCACACACACACCACAACAAAATGGCTTGGCTGAAAGAATGAATCGTACTATTCTTGATAAAGTTAGATGTATGTTGTTGTGTTCTGGCTTGCCAAAACTTTTTTGGGGTGAAGTAGTGAAGACTGCTAATTATCTGATCAATATATGCCCTTCTAGTGCTATAGACTTTAAGATTCCCGAGGAAAAATGGAGAGGAAAACTAGAAGACTTTAGTAACTTGAGGGTTTTTTGGGTGTACAACATTTGCACACCAAACTGAAGGTAAATTGGAACATAGAGCCCTTAAATGTTTTTTTTGGGCTATGGGGAAGGGGTTAAAGGCTATAGACTATGGGTGAGAGAGTTTAAAAGCTATAAGATCATTATAAGTAGAAATGTGGTATTTAATGAAGATGACCTGCCATGTTTTAAGTCTGAACAGCAACCTGCAGACCTTTTAGAGATATCTGATCAATCTAAAAATGTGAGAAAAAGTGTTGAGTTTGAGGTGGAGCAATCTGGGGATGGTTCTGACCAATCTGCCCCTCATAATGATGAGGAGACTGAAGATGACAATGAATCTGGTGGGGCTCCTGAGGCTGATTTAGAGTCTGAACAGCCTCTAACTGATTACCAACTTGTTAGATATAGGGAAAGAAGGATTATTAAACCTCCAACTAGGTTTGAAGATGATGTTTCCTTGCTGTCCGATCATGATATGATTGAGGAAAAACATGAATCTTATGAAGAAGCTTTGAGTAGCAAAGATTCCAAACAATGGCTTGCAGCTATGCAAGATGAAATGGAGTCTCTTAACAAAAATAAGATATGAATTTTGGTAAACAGACCTGAGGGTAAGAGGGTCGTGGATTGTAAATAGATTTTTAAAATTAAAAAAGGTGAACAAAGTGAGAATGACATAAGATACAAAGCTCGTTTGGCAGCAAAATGTTTTACTAAAAAAGAAGGAGTTGATTTCAATGAAATTTTTTCATCTGTAGTAAAATTTACTACAGTTAGAGTCATTCTTGTTTTGGTCACTCAATTTAATTGGGAATTAGACCAATTAGATGTAAAAACTGCTTTTCTAAATGAAGATTTAGATGAAACCATTTACATGAAACAATCTAGAGGATTTGAAGTGAACAAGAAATCTGATTTAGTATGTCTTCTTAAGAAATCTCTCTATGGCTTAAAATAAGCTTCAAGACAATATTATAAAAAAATTGGCAATTTTGTGCTTGGACTTGGGCTTAAGAGAAGTAACTTCGATACTTGTCTTTATTGTAAGGGTAGAGGTGGAGCTGATTCACTTTACCTTCTCCTTTATGTGGATGACATGATATTAGCAAGTCATAACATAAAGGAAACTGAGGAAATCAAAGACAAACTAAAATCTGAATTTGAAATGAAGGACTTAGGCCCAGTTAGAAAGATTTTAGGTATGAAAGTTAAGAGAGATAGAAGAGAAGGCACACTAAGTCTTAGCAAAAAATCCTATATTTTGAAATTACTTAGCAAGTTTTCTATGGTTGAATCCAAACGTTAGTGTCCCCTTGGTTAATCATTTTAAACTATCAAATTATTTATGTCCTAAAATAAAAGAAGAGTTTGAAAGAATGGCACAAGTGCCTTATCCTAATACAGTTGAGTCTGTAATGTACCTCATGGTGTGTTCTAGACCAGATTTGATGTGTTCTAGTCCAGATTTGACATGTTCTATAAGTGTTTTGAGTAGATATATGTCAAATCCAGGTGAAACTCATTGGGAAGCCATGAAATGGCTTCTCATGTACATTAAAGGACCTCAAACTTGGGGATTCAGTTTAGAAAACAAGCTGAAGGTGTTATTTTGAAAGGGTTTGCTGATTATGATCATGCAGGTGATAGGGATAACAGAAAATCTACTTCATCATACATGTATACTTTGTGTAATTCTTGCATAAGTTGGAAATCCCAGTTTCAAAAGATTGTGGCTTTGTCTTCAACTGAGGCCAAATACATTGCAGCCACAGATGCAATCAAAGAAGGAATTTGGTTAAAATGGTTACTTAATGAATTTTGTTTTGTTAAAGAAGTTGTTCTTTATTCTGATAGTCAATCTGCAATTCATTTAAGTAGAAATTCTATTTTACACAATAGATCTAAGTATGTTGATGTTAGATTTCATTTTATTAGAGATGTTATTTCACAAGGTGTTGTGAAACTTGAAAAGATATCTACTAATTACAACCCTGTTGATGTAGGTACTAAAGTTCTACCTTTAAACAAATTCCTGGACTGTTTGACCTTGTTGAATGTTGCTCCTTGCTGATCTGTGGATGCTGCAATATGTACTTATGATATCTACAATGGGTAAATAACCACTGATGAATGTGAATCATTGTACCAAGGTGGAGTGTGAAGGGATTTTGGTACAATGATGCAAATGCCCATTGGACTTATTGAGTTGGCCCAACTAGAAATCAATGGAGGCCCAGCTAACTAAAAATTTGTTGGTATTAATTGGTGCAAGAAAACGTGATTTGCTTGAAGGTTTGAAATCGTGTTTCCTCTTACCTGATGAAATGGACGCAAATGGAGTCACCACGTGTCGCCTCCAACACCGTTGGATTGGTGATTGTTGAGTGACCTATTTAAAAGAGGCGTCTAGGGTTTGAGTCTTTTAATTTTTTGGTTTTGAGATTCTTCCATTCTCTTGTGCTCTCTCTGCGTCGCTCTTCGAGATTTCTCTCTCTTCTCTGTTGAAATCAAATAATCCCATTTGATTTTTGTTTTCCCTCAAATAGCCTGTAATTTTGGGTGATTTACTTGCATTGGGTGTTGATTTTTTAGTGAATCGTGTTGTTAGTGAAGAGAGTTCTCATTTGTGAAGTATATTGGGTTTGTCTGAGTGTCATCCCGTTTGTAATCTTCCTTTGGGTTTGATTCGAGCATAAAAGTGGTTTGTTCTTGAGGTTGAAGCACAGATTCTGAAGTTTGGCCTAAGGGCTTAATGAATAAAATACGGTTCTTTCTTTGCAGTGCATTTCCTGTTCGAGTTTTTGCAATGTATTGTTCTTACTATTTTAGTTGCTTGTGTTCAGTTTATTGTTCACTTTATTTAGCTCGAGTTTTGTTTTCTGTTAGCACTTATATTTGTTGATTTCTTGTGAATTAATGTTGTGAACTCCTCCCAACAAAATGCGACCGTAATTTTCACTTCCTAATTAATATAAGAAAGTAAACAGATTCTGAACAGTGTACTCTCAAAGATGGACAATCGAAAAAAGGAAATACAATAACCTAAAGTGAATTAAATTCCTAATGAATAACTGGAATGAGCAAACGGTAAACTAATTGAGGACAACAAACACACCAAATGAAATAAGATCGCACATAGAACATAGAACAGAGCACAGATCATGTTGAAAAAAAAATGCATACAGAAAAAAGAAGATAGTAAGTAAAAAAATTAAGAACACTAAGGAATGAATTAACGAATTGAAAATTATACAAATAACCTACATGTTCAATTGTCTATAAATACAAGGAGACAAGAAATTGGAAATGTAAGAACCAAATAGGAAGGAAAGAAATAGAAGAGAAGAGTGCACATTACCTGGCAATAGGAAGAGAAGAAATAGTTGTTTAGATGTAGTATGTTTGAAGCTAACAATGAACCTTAGAGGATCAATAAAATAAGGGAATTAGTAAATTTTGGAGGAAACTGTAAATAGATTGAGAGAAAACTAATACACTATTAAATATGATTGAAATATAAGACAGGTTCAAATGAAGTAAGAACAGTGTTTCTTACTCCATATGTACAAAATTGAAGCTCATATTTTATTTCTGCTGAATTCTATGAACTATTACCTTATGATTTGATACGTTTACTAAAATGAAAAGTTATCAATGATACGATGTCCATATCATCAAATTCATTTTTGAACTTTAATACTATTGAAGAGCTCATGTATGATAACACTGTGTGCCCAAAAGTGAAGTATTAAATTTTCAATGTCAGCAGCATAGTACTTGTTGAAAACAAAGAATTCATCGACCAGAAGGGACGGTAATATATACAGGTTTTTTTAACTGGAATATCAGTTTTCTTATGAATGTGGCTTTAGATAAGTACATTTATCCATATTCAACAGCACTCACTCCATCGACAAGATTAGGAGATGATATCCTTTAGCCAGAGTTGGCTGCTATGTCAAGTGTAGGAACATGAATAGAGTATGCTTAACAGTAGTTGATGGGGATCAGAGATTCGGTTTGCAAACTGTTTGAACGAACTTTTGTTCAATACTATTTGTTCTTCTTATTGAGTTAAGGAACTTAAAACAGAGCATGATAGTTTGGTTCTTTGGTTTTCCCTATAACCTTCAGCTTCACAGTTCGATTATATCTGCTGAAATAAGCAGGAGGCATAGACCACATTTGAATTGTAAATAAAGAAGAACAGAAATCGACCAAAACCTATTTGTAAAAGAAACAAGATCACCATAGATGAAAGAAATTTGAAACATACATACTTTAGATTACGTATTTCCGAAGAAGTTGAAGATGAAATCCTCCAGAATATACAAATCGAAAAGTTCTTTTTGTAAAAGAAATTAAAGAAATTTGAAACATAGATTACGAGCGTCGAATTTGAGTACTACTTCTGAGGCATTTCCATTTCACAGAAAGAATGAACAGTAAAATTGAAGGAAAATGAACTTGGACGAGATTTTTTGAGAATACAAAACGTAGATGAAGTCAAAATTGCCATTAAAACATCTGTCGCATAGTAATAATTTTGCCCAAAATACCCTTCATGTTAAGGGTAAAGTCGAAATTAAAAATATTTACCTGCCACATAAGTCAAATTTTTAGACAAATATCGTTTGCCCACTTACCGTGACCGAGTAGCTACAGTGCACATGTGAATGCATGAATTCACACGTGGAAAAGAAAACTAGATGAATACCAATTGAGTTCCCACAAACAAACTACTACAGCGCACATCTAGTTGCATGCCTTTACACGTGGAATAAAAAACCAGAACCAAACCAGTTAAATGTGAAATGGAGGTACCAAAGATGAATAGTGCTTAGCTCATCCTCTCTTCTATAGTAGAGCAAGATTCATACATGAACTTGGGGGACTTGTTGTGCCTCATCTACAAGGCACCAGTTAGGCCATGTGGTGAAAGCGTGGAAGAGTAATACAGTCTCACACTCTACATCATCCTGATAAGACGGTAAATTTAGCTGAACCGATATGGTTGGGCCAAATCCATTGGCTACAGCCAAACCTCAGTAGCCAAAGCCTATTGGTAGAGGCATCTCACATGAGATTTTTATGCAAGATACTGTAACAAGTGTGTGATTTGACAATTCACTAAAAAGAAGTCTACACTCGACCAATTTGTCAAGTCTAGTCTTACATGGCGGCTTAAAATTGTACAACTGTCGCAACACTCAATAGGGAGGTTGTAGAGTGGGGGTGTCAACCCATGTATACACATAGCAAAACCCTCTTGAAATGTCGCTTATTTACGTTTATAGGAGGGAAAAAAATG
>CAIGRB010151488.1:29200-49763 GCA_903798255.1 Fraxinus quadrangulata
ATCTCATTTCTTTCGATGGAGATAGGGTCTGCCTTCTTATATTTCTACATTTAGGATTCGACTTGTATATTAAGCATCTTAATGACCTCCGTAACGAGCTTTAGGTCGACAATTCTAAGTCAAATAACCATAGGGCACTAGGTTTTAAGATACCCTGCATGCTTAATTGTTCAAGTCAAGAAGGTTACAAAAACAAATATAAGATATATATTACTTTTTTATATATTTCAAATTTTGAATCAATAAAATATTTTTTCTTTTATGGGGAATATATAAGAGCTTAGATCAATCTTGTTAAAGGTCATTCTATATTCAAAGTCAGTTCACTACAAAGATGACCGCCATCCCAAATCTCAAACATACAGTCAAAAACTACTCACAAGATTCTAATGTATGTGGTGCATAAGATACATGTAATAACATATACCAAGTACTCCAAATAAGTTATAAACAAATTAATAAAAATTTAATTTATCATACATGAACTTCACTAATACTTGATAACAAAATAACATGTCCAGAAATTTTTTTTAAAAAAATCCCCTTTTTAAGTTAATAAAGGAAAAAAAAATGAAACTTCTTAATTTACAAGGAACATGTGTACATGCATGAATATATAAAATCATAAATAATGCAGATACATGCACCAAAATATCTATTCATCAATGTACACAGGACCACCACGTCCCCATGAATAAATCGAAAGTTGGATTTACATTGGATCTCACCCGAATCGCCCCATCTATCCTCATGATGAGAGGTTTGGTTTCAAACCTCTCTTAGCTTCAAGAGCACTGTGATTAGATTCATAATCTTTCAGATTACTTTTTATCAAACCAGGTGTTCCTAGAAGTAGAATTAATCCTAGTCAATTGTATCAACATCCCGATCAAGTGACTGGCCTGATTAGTAAGAAAGTCAACCCGGCTAGGTATATTTTGACTTATATTCCTATTTAAAAGTTTGTGACGGCTAGGCCTTATATGTCCTAACTCACCATAATTGTGACACGTGTAGATAAACCTAGGCCCAAATTTATGTGATTGTTGATATTAATTTCAGGGTTGATTGGTCCTACGATGCCTAGTAGAAGTCTATCCTAAGATACCATTGTTATTAGAAGTACTAGCAGCACGGGGATTAGAGTTATCATAGCCTAGACCTTCTCTATATCCAGCAGGCTTTTTTGTCCCTAAAATGTTATCAAGTTTTTTAGAACTAGTAGAGAAGGCAAGAAATTGAGTGTTAGACTTCTGAAGATCGCTCATAAAGGTCTTAACATTAGTGTCCAAGGTTTCATTCATGACATTTAACTTACGAAGGCTTCTAGTGGACTTATCAAGAACACTCATAAAGGTCTTAATCTTAGTGTCTATGTTCTCATTGACTAGTCTTAAGTTACTCAGGTTTTCAATAGACTCTTGAAGGTTAGATATAAGCCTCTTTCCAGTTCAAGTTCATTAACCTTGATCTTTTAACCTTAAGACTTTCTTGGAACAGCTCAGACAGAAATTTCTTTCTAAACATCATAGTATTGTTTTCTCATGATCGTCTTTTCCAGACTCACTAGGGGCACCTCTATATCTCTTTTGAGGTCTCTTCTTATTCATAAAGATTTTTCGAAATTTCTTAATAGAATAAACTATCTCTTCATTATTAAGAGTCTCGATATCAGTAAAGTCATATTCTTCTTCCCTAACAGTGTTTACAGCTATAAACTTGTTCTTATTAGACTAAGATAGGCTAAGTTCATATCTTTGAAAAGATCCTACAAGTTCTTCAATTTTAATTGCATCTAGGTCATTGCTTTCTTCAATCGCAATCACCTTAGGTCTAAATCTTTCAGATATGTATCTCATAACTTTTCTCACAATTTTTGCCTCAAGGATTCGCTCACCTAAGTTTAAACTAGATAACTTTTCTCACAATTTTTGCCTCAAGGATTCGCTCACCTAAGTTTAAACTAGAGTCGACTACATCATTCAGTTCAACGTAGAAATCATCAAAAGACTCATTATCTTTCAATTTCCTTAATTTAGTAGTAAACATCTGCAACTTAGAGTTTTTAAAATTTTGGTTCCCTTGTGTGTGGTTTCTAATATATCTCAAACCTCTTTTGGAGTCTCACACATTTACATCCGTCTAAACTTCTCAGAGGATAAAGCCATAAAAATTTTATGAATACCTTTACTATTCTAATTACATTCATCTAGATCATTCTTAGACCAAGTGGAACCCTGTAAGGCTAACTACACCTGCAACGATGGTAGAGGGGGCAGTCTGAACATTTTGTATACTTACCCATACTAGTTTATCCATAGACTTAAGAAATGCACTCATCCTAATCTTCTAATAGACCTAATTACTACCATCAAAATATGGTAGAATGGAAAGTGATTGAATCATCTAGACAAATAGGGTTAAGAATCGATTTTTAAAGCTTTGATACCATTGAGGATCATATTGGCATACTCTCCAAAAAAAAAAAAGTTACAAATTAATGTTTTATTTAGACCCACGTACAAATTAATCAACTAAAATCAACAAGTTTCTTTTAGATTGTTTCTACATGATTAAGTCAATTAACCACAGTTTTACCCTATATTTGAATGCCACAATAAATCAAAAGTAATAAATAAATAAGAACACTAAAAAGGGTCACGGAAAAAAGCCCTTCACGAAGGATCGAAAAACTTCAAACCCAAGTCATTGAAATCTACTACAGACAAATTAACTTATAGTATGGTCCAGACTTGACTAACATTTAGTACTCTCTGACCTACTTCATGTAAATCACCAAAGGTCCCCTTGAACTGCATGCTCATACACCAGCTCTTGACCTTCTGGAATCATCTATCTCCGTGGATCACCAAGAACTCTTCGTTCTTGTCCTACTAGAACTCCGATTTCCTTCCTCGATATTTAGAAGTCTAAAAAATTATATAGAAGTGGGTAGTTTGGTGTTTGATTGTTAAATCTTTCTGTGTTTTGATCATAGGCTAAATATATAATGTTATGGCTCGATCAACAAACTATGTGTTGGATAAATTTATGAATCAACAAAAATGGGGTTGAATCAAGAGAACTTTGAATGTATTGTTTGATCTTCAATAATGTGTTCTCAATAATAAAAGAATGATTTAACACACTTTGCGAGTTTCATGGGATTGAATATATAATGATGGTGTTAAAGCTGAACCCGAACTCGACCCACTCCGATTGGGCCTATAGCCCAAAATTGAGATCGGGCCTTTACCAAGGTCGGGCCCCTATGAAATAAGCCCGACCTTGGCCTAAATAATCTGGACTGTCTACAAGGTCGGGGTCCATACAGGTCGGTTCCTCATCCCCTAGGTCATGTGTTCTCCCCCCATCATACATGCCCATAGAATACTAGTTCAATTCAAACACAAATCCCTAGATTGCCACGAATTTCACCTTGTCTCAAATTATGCAATCCTAACCCCGCGCACAGACATGTAATAAGGGAAGTTCAGTCTTTCTAGGACTCTGTCGCCAACCTCTATAAATATGTATCCCAACCTCATTACTTAAGTACTTTTTTATTAATATTCCAGCATACAATCTCTTACACAATTCTCTTTTCTGACTTAAGTATCGGAAGGGCGACGAGGACACACCTCGACGCCTTTTTTTTTCATGTATTGCGTGCAGAGTTCAATCAGCCAGTACGAGTTCATTCAGGTGACGATTTCTGGTAGCATTATTGGCACCGTTTGTGGGAAGCGCTACTAAAATCCATGGTTAACACACGTTCAGGACATCTCCTAGCAAGCTCATCCGTTCCCAACCAGCCCCCTACAGACAATCATCCAGGTCTCCAGGAGGTATCATCAAGAGGACCACAACACCCGCGGCAATAGTCGCTCCCGGAGCGTTTGAGGAACTCTGCCAACAGGTGGTCACGTTGACCTAGCTACTACAATAGAGAAGTACACCCCCATCACCGTCCTCGTAGAGTGGTCTTATGGCAGACGATCGGGCTCCCGGTCCCAGTCATGGTGAGGCTGGAACCTTAGATATATTGCATGTGCCCATAGGTTCGAGATCAATTGCTATGAACTCACCCAATCTGACAAGGATCATTCAGGAGGGAATCATCGTCGAAATGCTTCAGAAGTCCCATGCAACAATAGGGTTCATTCCCAACACACCTTTCACCCCGAAAGTCTTATCATACCACCTATCGGATCGATTTAAGTACCTTACGGTGAAGGAATACGATGGGACAACCGACCCCATAAATCATCTCAACATATACATGGATATCATGAACTTACAGGTCGCACTCGACGCTGTAATATATAAGGCATTTCCTCATACACTCACAAATGCAACCAGGGATTGGTTTTCCACTTTGGAGCCCAACTCCATATCCTCATTTTCAGACTGGCTGACAAGTTCTCCGTCTTTTTTGGAATTAGTAAGCACATCAGGAAGACAGTTATGTCGCTCATGCAGATGCGACAGGGACCCAACAAGACACTTTGCGGTTTCATGACAAAGTTCAATAAGGAAAGATTAATGATTCTAGATCTACATATCACAACGGCAGTCTCTACTCTATCGTATGTCGTAAGATGTGAGGTGTTTAAGATGTCACTATCGAAGACCCCTCCCAAGTCAATAACCGACTTACTTACCCGGGCTGAAAAATACATTAATATGTAAGAGACCATGTTCCCAAGAAGAGATGCCCCACCGTCGAAGAAGATTGATCTAAAGAGGCCATATGAGTCGAACCAATGTCCTAATCCTTTCAGAAGCAAGCCAAGGCAAGACCCATCCCCAACACCTTTCACTCACTTGAACACAACTAGGTCTAACATTTTGATGGAGATCAAAGACCTCAAAGAGTTGAAGTGGCCTCCTAGACTGCAGGCTCATCCCAAAACCCATGATAAAAGCAAGTACTGCGACTTTTACCAAGATCATGGACATATGACTGAAGGGTGCTTCGCCCTGAAGAGGAAGATAAAGGCTCCCATCGAGAGGGGTTTCCTGGGTGCCTATATCAGTAATGACAAATGTCAGTGAAACAGTCAAAATAAGGGAAAGGCTCCTGAAGATAAGGGAGATAAGCAACCAACAGCAGGAACTATCAATATCATTGTCGAAAGGATGGCATCAGGAGAGAATTCCAACAGCGGGCGTAAGCATACGCCAGGTAATATCCCACGATCTTGAGTATGGAACTAGGTAATATAGAAGACATCACCTTCGGATCAAAAGATTTAGAGGGCTTGTCTTTTCCTCATAACGAAGCCTTGGTCATATCAGCAATCATCTCTAATTTCGAGGTAAGGAGAATTTTGGTGGATAATGGAAGTGCAGCTAACGTACTATCGCATGAGGCTTTCGTTCAGATGGGGATTTTAGCTGAATAGCTCAAATCGGTCTAGACCCCCTTCAGGGTTTTGGGGTTGGGGTTGTTATTTCGAAAGGCATCATCGGGTTACCTCTCACTTTGAATCAGAAGGGAGGCAGGTCACGCAGATCACAACCTTTCAAGTAGTTCGTGCTCATATGGCCTACAACGCCATACTTGGAAGACCCTTGCTGAATAGGATCAAGGCGATTGTCTCAACTTTTCACCTGGCAGTGAAATTTCCTATTGGCAATGGGGTCGGGATCGTTCGAGAAAGTTAAGCTATAGCAAGACAATGCTACATTACTAGTGTCCGGGAGATCAAGACCGACGTCATGTAGCTTTTTGAGGTCGACCTATACCTCGAGCAATGTGGGAGACTCACCCCGGTATAAAAGATGGATGAGATCGAGCTTGAGCCTGGAAGGAAAGTTACTATCGACTGAGATCTCGATGCTATGACTAAGGCCCAACTTATAAACAGTCTTTCCCGTAACGTCGATGTATTCGCTTGGAATGTTGAAGACATGCCCGGAATTGACCCTGAAGTGGCAGTACACAAACTTAACATAAACTCAGATGCAAAACAAGTGAAGCAAAGGAGGAGGCAGATTACGCCAGAACGGCGGGAAGCCATACGAGAAGAAATTGCAAAGCTCATCAACGCGAGATTTATTTGAGAAGTCAAGTATTCTGATTGGCTTGCCAATGTTGTTCTTATTAAGAAAGCTAATGAGAAGTGGTGACTCTGCATCGACTTCACAGACCAAAATAAAGCATGCTCTAAGGACAGCTATCCCCTACCTAGAATCGATAATATTATGGATAACACCTCAGGTCATAAATTATACAATTTTCTGGATGCTTTCTCTGGGTATCATCAGATTCTTATGTATATGTCAAAAGAAGATCAGGAAAACACCTCGTTTATGGCTAACTCAACCATTTACTGTTACAGAGTCATGCCATTCGGTTTGATGAATGTAGGAGCTACGTATCAAAGACTTGTCAACAAGGTCTTTGCCAATTTGATAGGTAAGAACATCGAGGCATACGTGGACGACATGGTCGTTAAAAGCAAGCATGTGGATCATCATATCTCCGACCTTGAGGAGGTCTTTGCTACCCTACGAAAATATAAGATGAAGTTGAACCCTACGAAATGTGCAATTGGAGTGGCATCTGCAAATTCTTAGGATTCATAATCATACACAGGGGGATAGAGGCCAATCTTGACAAGATCTAACTCTTGGTATCTATGGAGTCCCCGAGTTGCAAGAAAGACATTCAAAAATTAACAGGTCGGGTCACGCTTTTGAACAGATTCGTATCCTAAGCAGCAGACAAGTGCTTTCCATTTTTCAAAGTTCTAAAGGGTAACCGAAGTTTTGACTGGAATGAGGAGTGTAATTTAGCCTTTCAAGAACTGAAGCAGACATTGGCAGCACCTCCAGTTCTTACCAAGCCAGAACCTAGTGATTCGTTGTTATTATACTTGGCCATTTTCGAGAAGGTGGTAAGTGGGGTATTGGTGAAGGAAATTGGAAAGGTCCAGCGACCCATCTACTATGTGAGCAAAGTACTTCGGGATGCAGAAACTCGGTATACGTTGGCCGAACAACTTGCACTTGCCTTGGTTGTAGCCGCCTGAAAATTACATCAATACTTTCAAGCATATCATATTGTTGTGCTCACTAATCAACCACTTAGACACATACTACAGAAACCAGATGTTTCGGAAAGACTACTCAAATGGGCGATTGAATTTGGTGAATTTGACATAGAGTTCAAACCACATCCTACTATTAAGGTACAAGCCTTAGCTGACTTCATTGTAGAATTGACCCCTAGACCTCGGGGGCCACAGGAGAAAAACTTGAGCAAGACCTTGGAAAGTTAGGAAATTTTTGTAGATGGAGCATCGAATAGTTCGGGATCGGGTGCCGAAGTTATCATCACTAACTCGAACAAGACTACTGAGATCCAATGCGCGCTGCATTATTGGAGGAGTCTTGTTTCACAGGAGTTTTATTCTACCCTACCTCAGATGTCTCAAACCCTCGGAGTCCCTCCAAGCCTTGGCAGAAATTCACAAAGCATATGTGGGAATCATCAAGGAGCCCGTGCACTTGCCTACAAGCTAATAAGATACGAATATTATTGGCCCAACATGAAAAAGGATGCAACGGACTATGTGAAGAAGTGTGACAAATGCCAGAGGTTCGACAACATGATTCATACACTCCCTGAAGAACTAACCTCCATCCCGTGTGCCGTCCTTTTTGAGCAATGGGGAGTGGATATCTTTAGACCTTTTCCTTTGGCAACAGTTCAAGTGAAATTTGTTGCTGTAACGGTAGAATACTTCACTAAGTAGGTAAAAGCTGAGCCCTGGCAATCATCTCAGAACCCAAGCTCAGATCATTCATCCGAAAATCCATTGTGTATAGGTTCGGGATACCGAAGGTGCTGATAACGGACAACGGAAGGCAATTTGATAATTCACAATTCAGAAGCTTTTGCATCAACCTCAGGATTGACCATCACTTGACTTCGATCTCACACCCTCAAAGTAACAGTCTCACGAAAGTAACTAACTATATCATATTGCAAGACCAAGAACTGCTCGCCATACTTTGGACATACAGAACTTCTCATAAGACAGTAACAGGTAAAACCCCTTTCATGCTAGCTTTTAGCGTAGAGGCCATGATACCAATTGAGGTTGGCTTCCCAACACAAAGAATGATTGAGCCCCACGTTGAGGCACAAACTACTAAGAACCTTGATTTGCTTGAGGAAGTTTGAGAACAAGCCTTGCTGAGGGCCGTAAGTTATCAAAACAAAACAGTAAGGCATTTCAACACCAAGGTCAGGGCAAGAAGGTTCAGAGTTGGTGATTTGGTCCTTAGGAGAGCAACTGTCGCCGGACATCCTTAAGGGAAGCTAGGACCAGTGTGGGAAGGGCCTTTCGAGATTATACGAAAATTAAGAGATGGTGCATACAACTTGAAGGATACCTCGAGAAGACCACTCCCAAGACTATGGAACGCTGAGAACTTGAAGATTTATTACAAATAACTGGTCCAACAACTAGGTACTTGGGTAGTTTGATTTTCTATTTCATACTTAGGAAGCTTTACTTTCTTTTCATATTTTGTTTTTGTTCTAGTTTGGGCTTGCATACCCTCAAACAATTTGGTCTTCAGTTACGGACTATGTGCTTTTTACTTTTTCCTTATTTTAAATTCATTTCGACAATGCAAACTCGTCCCAAACAAACTAGCGTAATGTCGTGCTTCACGCATACAGCTACCCCATTAATTTAGCATAAGGTCGTGCTTCGTGCATGCAGCTAACACATTGATTTAGCATAAGATAGTGCCCTGTGCATGCAGCTAACACATAACACTAGCATAAGGCCATGCTCCGCGCATGCAGCTAGTACAATTTCAACTAGCATATGGTCATTTTTGAAATCATAATAGCAGGAGCCCGAACCGTATTGCCCAAGCAATGTCTTCTGCTCGTCAGACTTTTTGAAATCTTCAACTGCTTAAGCTCGAGCCTCAGCCAACTGGCTCTCGAATTCTTTTTTAGCATGAACAAGCTTGAGTTTGGCCTCGTCGCCTCATCCGTTGCCTCACCAATTTGATCATGAGCCTTCCTTATCTCGATTCGCACGAGATTGTACTCTACCTCGAGCTTGCGTATCCTTTTTTTCCTTTTCTTCATTCAAAGCTTCGAGCTCTACCACTCTGCCCGAGACTTCGAGGCTCTTCAAAGATAACCCCCGAGCCATGCTCAAGGCCTACAAAAAGGAAAGAGGAAGTCAAGGTCGAGGTAATAAAAAATTAGTGTGAGAAAATCCCATATCTTCAGAGTTATGAGCTCGAGTGCTCTGACCCCCTCGCCAAGCTCCACATCATCCCGATACTTATTGACCAGGTTCAGGATTAGGGAGTCGAGCGTGTCCCTCCATAGCTGAGCTCGATAAAAGCGCCTCGTCCTCCAAATCAACTATCTCAGGCATAGCTCGAAGAGTTGAGGCATGTGTTCGATGAGAAGGCTGGGGCAAGTTCGATAGGCTCTTTGATGATTGCCTAACCCCACTGGGCATTTTGCTCGGGTTCTCTTCTCGAGCTCTCTTCTTTTCCTTGGACGAAACGGACACCTTGGGCCTCAGGCCTTTAGCCTTCTTATGGATGTTAGATAGAAGAGTTACTAGGTCGAACGTCATCTCCAAATCTGTAAAAAATGAACAAGAGATTAGCGTGATCAAAGTTCGAGGTAGGTTACCAGAAAATAAGGAGTTTAGACTCGTACCATCGATTTCTCTCACATTGGCGAGATCGAGGGTGTCATCCTCGAGCAAGAAATCAACTTTAGCTACAAGAGGGTCGTGTGGGACTAACCTTAACCTATCCCTTTCTAAAACTTCGAAGTAAGCCCGCCCTTTATTGAACCTATCCTTATCAAGGATGGACCATATTGGGCTGAATGGGTGGTCTAGGTCTTGGGGCTTAACGAAAAAATAGATCTCTTTCCAACCTCGAAGAGAGCTCGGGGTTTCGAGCACCCTAAAACCCCCTTCGCTAATAAATACATGAAGTAATTATACCCAAGTGAGAACTTAAGATCGTACACCATCCGTAACAGATCAACTCGAGGCTCACATTGAGGCATCTACATAAAATAAAAAAGTACACTAGCAGCCTCCACCCGTTCGGTGCTAACTGACCCGGGCAGATAAGGTACGAGGTCAAAAAATGAATGAAGAAGGGATGTAAAGACCACCTAAGTCTGGGCTTAAGGGCATCCCTAAAAATGTCATCTCTCCATCCCGAGCATCCATTACTGTCTCCCTAGGCTCGGGAGTCCTAACATTACACACGGGCATAACCCCGAACTCTCTAACTACCTTAATCACCACATATTTCTTATACTTGGTCGGTATTCTGAGGTAGGTCAGTATACCCTCGACCTCCGGATGCGAAGTTATTGGCATAGCCATGGGGACAACAAAAGTTTCCTCGGAGTCGGGAATTCTAGTTGTCGAGCTGCTAGATGTCTTACTACTACTACTCGATCCCTCACTACTACTCGACATTATAAATAAATAACTTAAAGGCTTGAGCACTTACCTCTTAGTGTCGACGCTCACAAAAACCCTCTAGTCCTAGAACTTGAGCTGCTTTCACTTAGAGTTGAGAGTAAAAAGTAAAAAAAATGAGTGGTGAAAAGGGGGGTATTTATAGGGGTCAAAGGACGGTCAAGGGTCTTTCAATCATGACCTTTGGTGGAGCCACATGTCATGCATCCAAAGTTGATCCCCTGGAGCCTATACATATACAACACATGGCCACACGGTTGTCACGTTCAATGGCCCATTAGTTCGACCCGGCCCAGTTACACCTCTATGCATCTTGGCCCGCAGCTCGATGACGTACCTTTCAGCTACGGCCTAGATGCATGGGGGCCTGTGATGGTGTTAAACTCGAACCCGAACTCGACCTACTCCGATTGGGCCTGGTAGCCCAAAATTGAGATCGGGCCTTTACCAAGGTCGGGCCCCTGCGAATCAACCCGACCTTGGCCCAAATAATCTGGACTGTCTATAAGGTCGGGGTCTATACAAGTCGGTTCCTCATCCCCTAGCTCACGTGTTCTCCCCCCATCACACATGCCCATAGAACACTAGTTCAATTCAAACACTAATCCCCAGATTGCCACGAATTTCACCTTCTCTGAAATTGTGCAATCCGAACACCACGCACACACATGTAATAAGGGAATTTAGTCCTTCCAGGACTCCGTCACCAACCTCTATAAATATGTATCCCAGCCTCATTACTCAAGTACATTTTTCATAAATATTCCAGCATATAATCTCTTATACAATTCCCTTTTCTGACTTGAGCATAGAATGGGCGACGAGGACACCCCGACGCCTCATTGTTGCAATCAAACCTTTGTTCACATGCAGAGACACCAACACAACAAACTATTATCACCTTTCAAGTTATCCCAAAACGTCTTATTCAACACCCCAAGCTTTTCCCCCATAGTGCACTTCACTAACAAAATTTTAAAACCACTTCAGCCCCTCACATAACTTTTATCAAACACCTCATATGCACAAATACTTAATCAATGGTTTTGGAATATGCCCTCAACACATAATGTCTACCATCCAAAAAAACCTCAAAAACCACAATATAGAGAGTGTAAACAAGAATTGGAACACTTACACCAGTCTTTTGAATGTGAGAAATTAA
The DNA here is from genome assembly GCA_903798255.1 of Fraxinus quadrangulata. Classification (NCBI taxonomy): domain Eukaryota; kingdom Viridiplantae; phylum Streptophyta; class Magnoliopsida; order Lamiales; family Oleaceae; genus Fraxinus; species Fraxinus quadrangulata. Next base: position 40,868 of record CAIGRB010151488.1, read on the forward strand.
GTGGGTAGTTCGGAGTTGCCCTCCTCCTCTTGCATAAAATGATGAAAGGTAGATAATAATGTTGGATAAATGAGGAAATGTGAGCTTTTGTTTGGAATAATATCAATTGGTGATGATTGAAGCAATAGGCGATGAGGGAAAATGGGGAGAAGAAGAGATTTGAGAGGTTAGGGCTTCGGAGTGAAATATTGGGGCACCTCTCTTTGTTAAACAAACCGAACGAGCACAGGAGTGCTACTTCATGGCGCAAGGGTGCCGACGGTAAAATATTTCCCTTTTTTGTTTAGGCGCAGCTGCGCTCATTTGTTCTGCCAAAATTTGGGTAAAGTTTCGAACCACTAACCTATTATATTTTTATCCCCAATTTAATGCCCCGATATACCTGTTCAATCAAATAACTACAATCAAAAATTTACTAAATGAACTAAAATAAATGCGATAAACATGACTAAACATGAAAATAAAAAGAATTAAGGTTCAGAAAGCTTGGGTTAACTCCCAAATAGCGCTTGGTTTAACGTCATCAGCCCGACTCTCCTTTTGTTTTAGCTAAGTTCTACCAAATTGATAAGAGACACATGACGCTCTTCTTGTCCATAATAGTGCTTGATGCGTTATCCATTGACCCTAAATGTTGTGTTATCCTTGCCTTTTTAGCTCAACTGCACCAAATGGAAATACCTTTGAAATTACAAAGGGGCCCGACCACCTAGACATCAATTTCCCTGAAAAAAGTTTCAATCTCGAGTTAAAAAGCAATACTTGTTGTCCCAGTGTGAAACTCCGTTGTACTATGCGAGCATCATGCCAAGATTTCGTCTTCTCCTTGTGCATCCTTGTATTCTCGTAAGCTTCATGTCGAAACTCATCCATCTCATTCAGCTGTAAAAGTCTTTGCTCACTAGAACCTTTCAAGTTAAAATTTAACTTTTTTATTGCCCAAAATGCACGGTGTTCAAGCTTAACTGGAAGATGACACGTCTTTCCAAAAACCAATCGATAAGGAGTCATGCCTATCGGTGTTTTGAAGTCTATACAAAATGCTCATAATGCATCGTCAAGCTTGAGTGCCCAATCCTTACGGTTGGGGTTGACCGTTTTCTCCAAAATCTGCTTGATTTCTCTATTGGAGAGTTCCGCTTGGCCATTTTCTTGTGGGTGATATGCAAGAGTCTTCTTGTGTTTCACCCCATATTGTGCTAACAAATTAGTCATCAGTTTGTTGCAAAAATGTGTGCCTTCATCACTGACAAGTGCACGGGGTGTTCCAAATCGAGTGAATATATTCTTTTTAAGAAACTTGAGGACCACTTTAGCGTCATTTGTAGGTGTAGCTACCGCTTCAATCCACTTAGAGACATAATCAACTGTCAATAGAATAAATACCTGACCACAAGAAGGTGGATAGGGGCCCATGAAATCAATTCCCCAAACGTCAAACAGTTCTACTTCCAACATGTTTGTCAATGGAAGTTCATGGCGCCACGATAGATTGCCTTGACGCTGGCAACGATCACATGACTTCTCATATATGTAGCTATCACGGAATAGAGAAGGCCAATAAAAATTGGATTGTAACACCTTTGCTGCAGTACGTGTTGGGCCCAAATGACCTCCATATAGTGAAGAATGGCAGTGATGAAGGATAGATTAAGTTTCTTCGATAGGGACACATCTCCTGAATAACAATGGTCATCCCATAGATATGACTTAACATCATGTAAAAATTTCTTCTTTTGTTGCTGAGCGCAATCTGGAGGCAAAACACCACAAGCTAAGTAGTTCACGAAATCAACATACCATGGAAGTTTTGCTTCAGTTACAAAGAGTTTTTCATCAGGGAATTCTTCTTTGATAACTCCATCATATGTCTTTTCCTGCCCTTCAAGACTAGACAAATGGTCTGCTACAACATTCTCACTCCCTTTCTTATCCTTAATCTCAAGATCAAGTTCTTGAAGCAAGAGGATCCAACGAATCAATCGAGGTTTTGCATCCCTTTTTGCAAACAGATAGCAAATAGCAGCATGGTCTGTATACACAATCACCTTAGTCCTAATAACGTACTGTCGGAATTTATCAAATGCAAACACCACCGCTAACATCTATTTCTCTGTTATTGCCTAGTTCTGTTGAGCATTATCTAGAGTCTTACTTGCATAATAGATTGCTCTAAAACTTTTATCTAGTCTTTGACCTAGGACTGCTCCAACTACAAAATCACGGCGTCACACATCACCTCAAATGGTGCACTCCAGACTGGGACTATCATAATAGGTGCCGATACTAACTCCATCTTTATCTTGTTGAAAGCCTCGAAGCATTCATCAGTGAAATCAAATGAAGTGTCTTTCATTAGAAGGTTACACAATGGCTAGGCAATCTTGGAGAAATCCTTAATAAATCGCCTGTAATATCCAGCATGCCCCAAGAAGCTTCGAATCCCTTTTATATTCCTCGGTGGTGGTAATTTTTCAATAGCCACAATTTTTGCACGATCAAATTCTACTCCTTGAGATGAAACCCAATGACCTAGCACAATTCCTTCTCGAACCATGAAGTGGCATTTTTCCCAGTTTAGCACGAGATTTGACTCTTCACATCTTTGTAAAACTTAACCCAAATTATCAAGGCACGTATCAAAAGAAGAACCAAATACAGAGAAGTCATCCATAAAAATCTCCATGATCTCTTCCACCATATCTGAAAAAATGGCCATCATACAACGTTGAAATGTGGCCAGTGCATTGCACAGCCCAAAAGGCATCCTCCGGAAGGCATATGTCTCATATGGGCAGGTAAAAGTTGTCTTCTCTTGGTCTTCTGGTGTAATAGCAATCTGATTATAGCCCGAATATCCGTCAAGAAAATAATAGTATTGATATCTCGCCAAACGGTCAAGCATCTGATCAATAAATGGAAGAGGAAAATGATATTTTCTTGTGGCCTTGTTAAGTTTTCGGTAATCAATACATATTCGCCATCCTGTAACAGTCTTTGTGGAAATAATCTCATCTTTCTCATCTTTAACTACAGTCATTCCACCCTTCTTAGGTACCACTTGCATCGGACTCACCCATGCACTATCGGAGATAGCATAAACAATACCCATGTTTAACCACTTTTGAATCTCTGCTTTCACCACTTCCTTCATTGCTATGTTTAGACGCCTTTGATGTTCAATTGGTGGTTTGTATGAATCCTCCATCAATATCTTGTGCATGCAAATAGTAGGACTGATTCATTTAATATCAGCTATAGACCACCCAAGTACTAATTTGTGCTTTCTCGGCACTCTAAGTAACTTCTCCTCTTCCATACTAGAGAATGATGAAGAAATAATTACCGTGAGGGTAGAATCATCTTCTAGAAAAGCATATCGAAGTGTGTCGGGTAATTGCTTCAAATTCATCTTTTCTGATTTCGATTCTGTTTGCTCGCCATTCCCTAACGTATCCCTTCCAAAGTTTGTCTCATTTTCTTCTTTCAGTGCTTCTAAGGCGTTCACAAATTGCACGACTCCATCATTACATTCAGCTTCACTAGTAACCGAGTTGATAATGGAACTCTCAAGAGCATCATTCAACAATTCAATCTGTTGGATCTCTTTCACACAGTTTCCTACCACATCAATGCGATTACATGAGCGATTCTCTTCTGGGAACTTCATAGCTTGATAGATATTAAACATGACTTCTTTACCATTGACACGCAACGTTAACTCTCCATTTTTCACGTCTATCAAAGCTCCTCCAGTTAGTAAAAACGATCGCCCATGAATCAACGGAACTTTCCTGTCCTCTTCCATCTCAATGACCACAAAATCGGTTGGAAAGATGAACTTATCTACTTTTACCAACACATCCTCTACAACTCCTCGAGGATAAGTGAGAGATCTATCCGCCAATTGTAATGTGATGGTGGTTGGTTTTACATCTCCAAGTCCCAATTTTTGAAAAACAGAGAAAGGCATCAGATTTATACTCACTCCCAAATCACATAATGCTTTTTCAAAAAATGATCCTCCAATTGTGCAAAGAATGGTAAAACTTCCATGATCCTTTAGCTTCTGTGGCAACTTCCTTTGGATAATAGCGCTACATTCGTCTGTTAACTTGATTGTCTCAACTTCATCAAGTCTCATCCTCTTAGCCATGATGTCCTTCATAAATTTGACATAATTCGACATTTGCTCCAAGGCATCTGCAAAAGGAATATTAATGTGAATTTTCTTGAAAATTTCTAAAAATTTAGCAAATTGAGAATCAAGCTTTTTTTTTTTTTTTGAAATCTTTGAGGAAAAGGAAGAGAATGTTTAAGAATCGGAGGATTATCCGGAAATAGTTTGGATTTAGGCTTTTCAGCCTCCTTTGATGCTTCCTGTTCAGTTGTACCTTCTGTGGCTTCCTCATTTTTTTCATCTTCTTGGTCACTTGATGTTGCCCTCCTTGGAGAAGTGTCTGATTTTATGCTTTTGTATTATGGAACTTCAAGCTCTTTACCGCTTCTAAGAGTAATAGTCTTACAATGCTCCTTCGGGTTCACTTCTGTATCACTAGGGAATCTTCCTTTTTGATGAACATTAGAAGAGGATCATATTTGGCCAATTTGGGTGTCAATTGACTTGAGATGAGTCTCAATTCCTTGCAACCTTGCCTCATTCCTGTTGAACCTGTCCCTTGATTCCATCATAAATTGTCCCAAAATATCTTCCAATGGCATCTTTTTCTCTGGAGTCTTGTTTTCAAATCCCGCAGGGGGTTGTAAAACGTTCTTTGTATTACCATAAGAAAAGTTCTCATGATTACGGAGCCCTGGGTGATATTGGTTAGGCATGAAATTGTTTCGATAGTTAAAGTTGCGGTTGTTCACATATTGTACCTGCTCCTCATTATCAACTATGGCTGGAAAAATCATATTTTTTGCAGCTGCAGATTCTGTTCCTTGAGATGCTTTTGGGTTGGTCAAGGAGCCCAATTGATGACAAAGCGCATCAACCTTTGCTGAAATGTTTGTGAAGGCATCAATTTCATGTATTCCAGCTAGCTTCTTGTTCATTGCACGCTCATTTGGCCATTGATAACTGTTGTTGGCCATTTCCTCTAGAAGTTCATATATCTCATCAACTGATTTGTTCATTAGAGAACCACCAGCTGTGCTATCAATAATAACTCTTGTTTGATCATTTAATCCGTTGTAAAACCGATCAAGGAGCATCCAATCATCAAACCCATGTTGCGGGCACTTTTTTTGCATTTCCTTAAATCTTTCTCATGCCTCATATAAGGGTTCAAAATCCATCTGACGAAATGAGCCAATCTCACCCCTTAATTGAGATACTTTTGATGGAGGGAAAAATTTTGCAAGGAATTTCGCAGTCAGTTCCTCCCACGTGTTAATGCTTTCCAATGGTAAAGATAATAGCCAGCTTCTAGCCTTGTCTCTAAGGGAAAACGGAAACAATTTCAACTTGATGCTATTATCACTTTCTCCATTCACCTTTATAGCATCAGCCACTTGCAGAACATAGACAAATGAATGTTCGGGTCTTCATTAGGAAATTCCCCAAACTGATTCTGTAGCACCATACTGATGAGTGATGCTTTCAGTTCAAAATTGTTGGCATTAATTGTTTGGCGCCTTATTCCAGAATAATGCTCTTGGACTACAGGATTGAAGTAGTCTCGAATAGGTTTTTTCCTTTGACCAGCACCTTCTTGATGATTAAATGACCAAAGCATAATCTCTAGTGTTGACTACAATGTATCTCTAGAAAGATAAATTACTCCATAGAAATATAAAATAAAACACAATTCATGTTCTTAAAAATTGATAGAATAGAAAATATTGATAGAAAATAAGAGAAAACTCGTTGATTTGTGGATTCCTCAATCTCCAAGGGTCTTCTATATGGTGTGGCTGCTGCTTTTGCTTCCCCAAAAGTTTCCTTCTTGAACCCTGAAGCCATCTTTTTTCCCCCCTTAAACTCGTCAGTCGCTTATGTGGCGGACTGGTATTGTCGCGGCGCAGGGATGCCTCTTTTGGGCGCTGGGGCGCCCATAGTCTCAGTAAAATATTTTTTTTTAGATTCCAATTGGCGCGGGGGCGCCGGTTCACGATGTAGGGGCTCCTGTTCTCCCTGTAAATGCTAAGGCGCGGGGCGCCTCTTCCTGCTGTAAATTCTTTCTTGATTTAGCTATTGACACTTGAATTTCTCTCCAATGATTCCATATTGAATTGTTGACCCTCCTATTATGGAAGCACTTGAATATATCATAAGAAATACATAAATGCAGTAGGAATTCGCAAATTCAGAAGTAAAAGATATCTCATAATTCCATTATAAAACCAACTTATCAACAGGCGATGAGGTCATTGCTTTTATCGCTTGAGCGTTGGCTGGATGGTAGTTTAGCATCAGGAGTTCTTTTTGATATTTACTTTTTGAAGTCCAAATCTTGATCTTCTTCTTGTATTTCTTTGGCTTCGTTTTGGACTCTGTCAAACGCCAAATTATTTTTTCTATAATTTGGACTAAATAAATCATATTTTTATTTTAATTACAACTTGATTAATTCATAATACAATCAACTAAAACATGATTTTGACTTAGGAAATTGCTAATTATTAGTTTAGACTTAACAAAGACTAAGACTTTTGAATTGAAAAAAAAAAACAAAAACAAAAAAACAAAAGAAGGCATTCGACTATTCCATAGTTCATTTTAACATAAAGTTGAACACTAATGAAAATGATCCTCTCGTTCATGTATGAGGAAAGTTCCTTTTCTTAGTAAAAAAGGAGGTGAACACGAAAGAGAAAATATGCAAATCAATTTCACAAACAGGTGGCACCAAAAGCCTCGTATCTATAATCGATTATAAAGGGAGGAGCTGCCTCACTCTGATCAATACATGATAGCTACGAGTCGAGATAATGAAAGAGACTTATTCAAATGTAACATCCACACTAAAGTGATAAACCAAAAAATGGTAAATAAAAACAATATCAGGTGGAAGCATTAAATTCTTTTGTACCACAAAGAAAGTGAAAATGACAAAAGAAAAATTGAACGAGTCTTGGTCGTTCGTACTTTTATGGTCCAGTCCTGACCCACCATCCACCCACCCTTTCCACATCAAATTTTGTGGACAAAAATTTGTAGATTCAATCATCCCTTTTTCTTTTATTTTTCATTCTCAATATTTACTCTATTTATCATCGGGAAAACAAACTAGTAAAAGAAATTCATGGCTCACAAATATGAAAAAGTAAAGTAAAATAAAATAGTTGGCTGATGAAAGTGACTATACAAGCTTTTATTAATGAGAAAACCTGTCTCTCCGACCATTTATATTTATTTCCAATGTTATAATTAAATTGGTAGAACTCACTTACGATTTTAATTTCAACAATTATTTTATTATAGAAGTTAATTATTCAGTGGTCGCGTCCAATCATTTCTGCTACATGGTTTTGAATACAAAAAATGTACAAAAAATAACATTTTAACTAAGTATTTTGAAAAAAAATCATGTTTTTCATGTCCAATTCGAAAGTTGTCTATTTTAACTTATAATCATGGTGACCATTAAGCGCAAGACTTTATAATAGTATGTCGGGCCCTTGTCATATGTCCTATTTTATCTCAAACACGAGAGCTTGAAATGATAGTTTGAAATTTTCTGCCTTTTTTATTTGTTGGCGGACTCAATTTACAAATTTAGTTCTTGTTCAAAGGTATGAACAAAGGATGTATGATATTCTCAAGGCACTATTAGAATAGTGGTAGGTCAACTTTTAGACAATGAAGTACTTTCAACTTTATTTTTCCATAACTAGAAGAAGAGTGAGTTCGTCAAATAGTACTTCTTATCATTGGTGTCTAAAAGATTGTAAAACGTACCCATATTTTTGGCAATCCCATACATGTGCGACCTGGGTTGTTTCTATCTACGATGTTCTCAAGATCGATCTTTCTTGAATTGAAAAAAGAGGAAAAATTCATAGTCTTTGAGTCGCAACGACTTTGCCATTATTTCCCCCAACCCTCCTCGCATACAGCAAAAAGGAAAAATGTATTAATACTGTATGATGTAGAGAAAAGTTGGGTTAGCATCGAAAAGACATAACCACGTAAGCAAATCTGTATAATATTCGATTAGGTGATGATATAAAAGTTTAATTTATAAATTATTAAGATTGTTGAATTCAATATTGTAAAGCGTAGCAGTCATTTTCCTATCAAACCATGGCTGTCTGTCTGACGAGACTTTAATAATGAAAAACCAATAATAATAGATGGTATTGACCCTTGAAATTAATTAATATTCATTTCCTTTTTATAAAAAAATAATTTATTAGACATGAAGTATTTAATAATTCGCAGTAGATTTAGAAATTTCTTGATTTTAGCAACAGATCTCTATTTCAAAAATTTATAAATAAAATATCGAATAGACAGATGTTAATATTTATTTAAAAATTTAAGTTATTAGCCGATAATTTTAATTTAAGTTAAAGTTAATAATTAATTTAATCACACATTCTATTGAATTCACAACTTTTCACCTCATATTTAATCAATTTTTACCAAAATATATTAAGGTCTAATTTTAATCTCTACCAAACAAATACTAGAAAACAAACATGTCTTCTCACTTGCTAGCTATATAATTAAAGGCCTAATAAATACATTTTTATTGAAAAGCAAAGTGACTGTAAAATTTAAACATAGTTCTCCCCCTTATTCCGGACCATATTAAAGGTGTGTTTGATTGATATAGAAAATATTTTCTAGAAATTTTAAAAAAAAAATTATTTTGAAGGAAAACGAAAATCTACCTGTGAAAAAAAAAATATTTTCCTCAAAAATAAGGAAAACTAGGTATATTTT